>BPLR01005416.1:0-50332 GCA_021605095.1 Caerostris extrusa | reverse complement strand
CATTGCTCTTCGAGAAGTACCAGTATCTTGGTGGGAAGGTAGGAGGAAGAAAGAATTGCAAAACAAAACAAAAACGAAAACTCCAGTTATTTTCCAATCGTAACATGTCAGCTAATACTCCTTTCTCCTGGCTCCTTATTCCCTTGTTTCTTGTCCTACCATCCTTTTGTTACTTTTGTGTCCTTCTTTTTCTGTATGGTCTTAGGGATACGATTAAAGTAAAGGGAGCTCCTCTCAGGATAATTGCTGGAGATGTGTGTCCGCTTCCCTAAAAGGTCGGGTTGCGATGAAAAAGTTGGGGGAAAATAGCGTTAGTGAAAACTGGAGTGAGTGTGTAGAAAGATTTTGGGAGGGGTGGGGGACGGTTGAGTAAAGAAGAAGCTCTCTTTTGGGGGATGAAGTTTTGGAGAAGTTAAGAAACTGTGACCGAGCGGACAAAAACTTTTTAACGAACAAACTACCGGATTAATGTGGAGAGGCCTCAGAATGTTCCTGTTTTATCAAATTATTTTTAACAGAAAAAAAACTTTATAAATATATATAATAAAATCTGCATATGTGTACTAAATTTTAAATTGTTTGGACAATTTAGTGATAAATTTAAATGTTATTTCAGTTTCAAAGGCTTATAGAATATAAATTAATATTTAGAAAAAAATATAAAAATCATTTTTGTATAATATTTTTACAATATCACGCATAACTGGTACCAATTGTTATAAACTGATCATTGTGTTTAAAACTAGAAATATAGATTCGAATTTTCTTTGTTTAAAAATATTTTAAAAACACTTTTTATTAACGATGTCTTATTTTTTAATTTTTTCAAACACATTTTTGCATTTATAGCAAAATAATTATCAAATTGTTTTCCGTTTTTGTTTCTGTAACTCTTTCAAATATTAGGAAATTTTGTTAAAGCAATTGTTTACTTTTTCTTTTGAAACTATTTTGACGCTCTCGTATTATATATCACAATAAATCTATAATGATAGTATAAATTTACTATTATTTAAAGTTTATGATATATATTTAAATTAAAATTATGCTAATTTGACATTTCAAATGCATATATCTATATTTCCAATAAAGTGGCCTGATGGCCGAATGGCTAGCGCTCTGACGTTCGGTACCACAGGTATCGGGTTCAAATCCCGGCTTTTGCCCATGGGTGTTGTAGTGGTTCGGAATCCACTTTAAGCCGTAGGTTCCGGTCCTAATAGGATCTCGTAGAGCGCTGCGGGGGCATTGTTACTCCGTGGCTTACCATCAAGTCACACGCGCCTCCTGGGTAATGCAAAGTGAGTAACATTGGTGCAGCCATTATGGCGAAAGATCACGGTCTGTTTGCCAGCTGCATTAGAAGAAAAATATTTCCAATAATAATCAGCTTTACAGATCATTTTGTAATTTAAAGATTCGTTCAGAATTAGAAACATCAAACAGAAAATGTTTTTTCTAATTTACTGCTTTGAAAATCTCCAATTATTGTGGAAGTGAGAAATGTTGGTTTTTTCATCCACACCATTATCACTTTCTGGACCAAAGTCGACATCTAAAGTTAAATAATGTAATTATCACATCACCATTCATGAACAATTCATCTAAACATTCATAACTAAAGATACTGAAACCCTTTTCAAAAATTCAAGTGCCAAAATAATGATTTAATTTATAATGTTAAGGGTGGGGCCTGATGGCCGAGTGGTTGGCGCTCTGGCGCTCGGTACCACAGAGTTCGAGGTTCGACTCCCGGCGGTGCCATGGATGTTTGTAGTGGTTCGGAATTCACTTTAAACCGTAGGTCCCGGTCCTAATAAAATCGTAGCGTTGCGGGGGGCATTGTTACTCCGCGTCCGTATATTCAAGTGACACGCGTCCCTGGGTAATGCAAAGTGAGTAACGTCGATGCAGCGCTGTCTTAAAGCATCCAAGACCAAGCTGTCTAAGTGTTTGCCAGTTGCATTAGAAAGAAAATAATGTTAAGGGTTGAATGGTTATATGCTAATAACAAACCCTAGCGAATGTTTTGCAAGTTTACATTTAAAATTGTTGGTTCAGTGGATATAGGTGCAACAAAAAAATTGATTCTGCAGGATTAAATTGCAGGGTTGATTCTGCGGTGTCTGCTTCTTATTTACAGGTTCATTAAAGATTAATTTGTAAGTTTGCCTAACGCAACCTTTTTTAAAAATAGCTGTTTTGCTTTTATCTGAAGACAAAGGCTTGTTGTATCAGTCGGATGTAATAAAGAAATTTTTTGGATGAAATATAAATCACACAACTTCGAAATTGCATAAAAAGTGAATGTTTGTGAATTCTTACGCAAACTGTGAGTGTTTTCTGTAATTTCTTCAAAGAAAACAGTAGATCTCTTCATCAATTTCTAAATCACCATTATTCTTTTTCTCTTGCAACTAATTAACGGAAAATCCACAGTTGGCAATAATTCCTCCCAGTCAGATATCACACTATAAAGATATTTTCCTCAGTCAATACTACAATCACTCACTTATTAATCATATTGTAAACAGCCACAAGGTTATCCGAAGTTTCATGTTCATTGTGCCCATATTATTATAAACAGTCACTTGATCCGATTTTTTGTTTTATGAAACAAACTACATTGACAGGCGTTTTTCTTCAATTCTATATGTTACCGTTACTAAAGGTTATTAGTCCAACGTTTAGTGTCCTAAGATACTAAACGGTTATCCTATACTAAACGGTTAGTGTCCTAAGATACTAAACGGTTAGTGTCCATTTAAATTTCTTGTTCATTGTTATTGGTATGCATTACTAGCTATATCTTTGACTTGAAATTTACAGAAATATCATAGTAATAATAATATGAAGGAATGTATTCCTTGATATAGCTATTCTCAGGTGAGTTTAGTTATTAGTACTCTCTTTTAAATATTTAATTATTTATTTACAGTTTCTTGTTTCAGTTACTTGTTACAGTTTCTTGTTTCAGTTACTATTTACAGTTACTTGTTTCATACCCTGGGTTTTTTTTAATATTTTGTATATTAATGAACTTTTTTCGCACTGCGATCATTTTGTGCTAACTGGATTGGGATCTACAATTAAAGTGGATTCCGAACCACTAACAAACATCCATGCTACCACCTAGATTTGAACATGAAGCCTGTTGCAGCAAAGGTACTTTCCCATCAGGCTGCCTACTTTTTTGCTGTGACAATGTAATTCTTGTAATTCAGTCTTTCGTTATTTGTGTTTTTCTAATCATTTTCAGTTTCGTGCTGCATCTAAAACTCCCGTCGGATCTGGGAATAATTCTCCCCCGCCCCCTTCCGTTCTGTTTTTGTCTGGAACCTGTGATTGTCATGCTCGCTCTTCAGGATTTTTGTATTGCTAATTCTATGATGGTTTTGTTATATAATTTGCTTGTAGCGAATACTGGTAGTGGCTTTTGTTGTAGAGTATGATTGTGTTTCTAGTTCACTATCTATCAGTTCTTCTATGGTAGTGTTATATAATTACCTGCACGATTATTTTCATGTAAACATGTCGATTAATTTGCGTGGTATCTTAATTATATATAAAGTTATTATTATTTGATATTACTGCAACATTTTTTCAAATAAAATTTTATTATAAATAAAGAAAATATATACTCTACGTGTTGTTTTATAGCCAAATGCATATTAATTACTTTTAAACCCCGTCTTTACAAAATATTTAACTCTGAGTTTAGTTTATTTTTAAAATGCACGGCCTAATTATTTTTACATTTAATATTGAAATTGTATACTGACTGAATAATTATAACATTTGAATTATTATCTATAACGCTGGATGGATTATAACGATTATTTCATAGGATCTGATCAAAAATTTGTAATTGCTGTTATTTTGATAATGAATATTCTGTAAGGTCATAATTTTGTTTCTTCAGATATATTTAAAATACAATAAGTGACTCCGTTAAATTAGGATATGTGTATTTTGAAATAATTATCATTTTTAGAAAAAAACTTGTAATTTGCTGACATGATTTCTAACTTCCTCAAACAACATAGTATTAATTATTAAATTCTTTTAATAATTGCTTAATTTCGATGAGATTCTTTCATCATTAAAAATTATTGTGAAAAATATTTTATTTTGAATAATTCTGATTCGATTCATTAAAATTAAAAAAAAAAAAATTTCCTTAAATCCATAAAAAATTCAAAATTATTAATTATTGTATATAATTCTAAATATTTATTTATTATTTTTATGTGAAATTTATAATTGAAAGTTGAATTTTCAAAGTCTATTGTATGTAAAATAAAATAATTATGCTTATTGTAACGCATAAATATAATTACAAATAATTGGAATAATAATAAGTAATTGTATGTCGTTACAATTCTATACAGCTAATAGTGTTGGAAGGTGTTTTGATTTAATACTATAAATGTTTATGAGATAATTTTATAATTAAAATTTTCTCAATCTTGTGGTCATTTTTTTCGTAAGGAAATGCATTTCGTTGTACTTCAAGAAAGCTAATAGCGCTGGAAAGTGTTTTGATTTAATAATTTAATTGTTTATGAGAAGATTTTATAATTAAAGTTTTCCAATTTTATAGGTCATTTTTTTCTTAAATCCTTAAAAGGTTTTATGATACAAAAATTGATTATCTGGTGCTAAAGGTTTAATTCAAAAATACGTCATGACCTAAATACCCAATACTTAATCATAAATATTAAAAAAATCCAAATTTAATCCCAACTGAGGAAAATAATGAAATAAAACATTCTTCTGCGACCATAAACTCGAATAACAACATATTTGGGCTGAAGAACTCTTAACAATCAAAACTCGCCCAGTTCCGCGTGAATACTTGATGGACATACATGAACCTTATCCGCTGAAACATTATTCCATTCCTGATCTGCTACAAGACATGAAAGGTTCTAAAAATAGATACCTTGGCAATTATAATTGAAATGTAATTTTTAAAGTATGTTATATGTAAAATAAAAACACATGCATATTGTAATGAAGTTGTAGAACGCATAACTATAATTATAAATAATTGGGAATGTATTTCGTTACAATTCTACACAGCCAATAGTGTTGGAAGATGTTTAGATTTATAATATAATTGTTTATGAAATGATTTTATAATTAAAATTTTCTCAATCTTGTAGGTCATTACATTTCATGTTTTTATGATACAAAATTGATTATCTGATGTTAAAGGTGCATTGGTTATCTGATGTTAAAGGTGCATTGGTTATCTGATGTTAAAGGTGCATTGGTTATCTGATGTTAAAGGTGCATTGGTTATCTGATGTTAAAGGTGCATTGGTTATCTGATGTTAAAGGTGCATTGGTTATCTGATGTTAAAGGTGCATTGGTTATCTGATGTTAAAGGTGCATTGGTTATCTGATGTTAAAGGTGCATTGGTTATCTGATGTTAAAGGTGTATAGATTATTTAGTATTAATTCGAAAGCATGCAACGGCAATACGCAATACACAATCATAAATAAAAAATCAAAATTTAATCCCAACTGAAAAACAAAAGGAAATAAAACAAGGTTTTTTTTTTACAATACACTTCAACAAAAACAAACCCTGGACTGAGAAACTCTTAACAATCCAAACCCACCCAGTTCCGCGTGAATACTCGATGGACATATATGGACCTGAAACATCATTAAATTCCTCATCTGCTACAAGGCATGAGGGGTTCTGAAATAGGTCTATTGGCAATTATAATTGAAAGATAATTTTTAAAGTCTATTATATGTAAAATAAAAATAAATTATACATATTGTAATAAAAGTTGAACCATGCATTATACAATTCTATACAGCTAATAGTGTTGGAAAGTGTTTTAATTTAATAATATAATAATTTTATGAGATGAATATATAATTAAAATTTTCTAAATCATGTTGGTTATTATTTTTCATAATTTCACACAATGTTTTTATGATACAAAATTTATTATCTGGTGTTAAATGTCCATTGATTATCTGATGTTAATTCGGTACTTACGTATTAACGGTTACCTTGGCGACAGTTGCGCCAATAAAGAGCACACGCGCCAACCGCAGCTACAGATTTGACGGTTTTTAAGTGGCGCCAATCTACACTTAAAATTTTTGTTCCAAATAATAAAATATATATGAAACACTTTATTTAAAATCAAAACAATTTCAAAATTCAAAACACTTTATTTAAACACAAAGTAGTCAAACGGAGTTTTCTAAGTCCCACACGATAAACACACTGACTGAAATTACATTTCCAAAACTTACGTTCACCAAAATAAAGTTTCATGTCAGGGGAATCGGGACATTTTCGTTGTTTTGGTAAAATATTTCGCTCCTGAAAAAATAAAACTTCATCTTGTTCTAAAATTGCATCTTGGCAAATCCCAAATACGCATTTTCGTAGCACTACAAAATGGCGTCAAAACTCAGCAAATCTACAGCTGTTATATTGGCGCCACTAAAAATCCGCCAAATCTGTAGTTGTTAGTTTGGTGACAATTAAAAACCGCCAAGGTACTGTTAATACGTAAGTACCGTTAATTCTAAGCAGGCAATGACCTAAATATCGAATCATAAATATAAAAAAAATTCAAAATTATGTGGCAACTGAAGGATAATAAGGAAATAAAACAAGTTTCTGTGAACATAAACTCGAACGACAACGAACCCTGGACTGAAGAACTCTTAACAATTCGAACTCACCCATTTCTGCGTGACTACTTGATGGACATATATGGACCTGAAACATCATTCCATTCCTCATCTGCTACGAGACATGAAGGGTTCTAAAAATAGGTCCCTTGGCGACGAAAAAGCGTTTAAAAAGCGTGAATACTTAAAGAGACCATCTACGCCCAAAACGAACAGAACCTGAGTGATAGATGTGCTGGATGGAAAAGTGGACCAGTTGGAAAGTAACCCAGTGTTTAAGGATGGGTGTCAAATTGTATGCTGAAGAAATGGTGTTATAATAGTCTTTAAATTGCAACGGAGGCTTGCAATTTGACGGGAGGACCTCAGGCCATTACTTGCTAAATGCGTGAAAACGCCTGTAATTTCCCTACTCCACAAGAATAGAGGTGAAAAATTCAAATTTAGGGCCTCGGACCATACACGCCCGTATTAAGTGGGTGGATTACATCGGATATTATAATCTTCGTACTAAGGTATCCCGAGACAGAAGGTCGTTATCTCTTTGCCAATTTTTGTTGGTGGTATACTTTTTTTGTTCTTCTTGTGGAGGTGATCGTGTTGGAGGAAATAATTATCTAAATTTTTGTTCTTGTAGCTGAAAAGTTATTATGATATTGGATGTGAAAGTTCATGTTCCAAGTAAGAACAAGTCAAGATTCAAAATTATGACATTTTTAATAACTCTAACTTTCTGAACTCTAAAAGAGTTCAGTTTCGTGATTCTGTATCATAAGATTTAGTGAATTGCAAAATATAGTTATTATGAATAATGAGTAAAAAATTTGTAGTGAAACAAAAATTAATTGTATTGCAATTAATATGAATTGGGGAAAAAAAGTTATGATATTGGATATGAGTGCCAGTGTTCCAAGTAAAAACAAATTAAGACTCGAAATTATGTAATTTTTAATAACGTTTTAGGTTTTAGCTTCGTAATTCTGCATTGTAAGTTTTAATGAATTGCAAAATATAGTTATTATGTGTAATGATTAAAAAATTTTGTAGTGAAACAAAAATTAATTGTATTAAAATTAATATGAATTATTGAAAAAGTTTTTATATTGGATGTGAGATTTAGTGTTCCAAGTAAGAACAAGTCAGGATTAGAAATTATGACATTTTTTTAATAACGTTTTAGATTTTAGTTTCGTGATTCTGTATCATAATGATTTAATGACGTTTTAATGACTTGCAAAATATAGCATTTTTGTCAATTTTTGTTGGTTATAGTTTTTTTTTTTTGTGGAGGTGATCGTGTTAGAGGAAATAATTTTCTAAATTTTTTGTTCTTGTAGCTGAAAAAATTATGATATTGGAAGAACAAGAACAAGTAACAAGATGTGAGAACAAGTCAATATACGAAATTATGATTTAGTTTCGTGATTCTGTATCAGAAGATTTAGTGAATTGCATAGTATAGTTATTTTGTATAATGATTAAAAGAAATTTGCAGTGAAACAAAAATTAATTATATTGTAATTAATATAAATAGTGGATAAAGGTTTTTATAGGGTTTTTTTTTAATGCAGCTGACAAATACTTAGACAGTTATCTTTTATGCCATAAGCAAGGCCTGCACCGATGTTACTCATTTAGCACTACCCAGGGGGTGCGTGTAGCTTGAAGATAAGCTACAGACGCGGAGTAAAAGGGTGCTCCCCTCACAGCTTGTGTTGCGATGAAGCATCCTTATGTTAGAAGTCTGACTTGGCTTCGTGACGCTGAAGAAGGAGGGTAGTACCTTCCTGGAAGGACTTTTAGGGGGAACTACCTTGCATTTGGGTATCGTATAGGAGAAAACCCTTAGAACTCCTACCAGGTAGACCGACTCACGAGTCAAAATGTTGAACATCACAAATGCCCTCTAGTCTACTCGGTTTTTGAAACAGGCGTCAGCGGATTAAACCTACGCCCTAATGCTCAACAGCGATGCGCGTTGCCACTGAACCACGAGTTGGGCGCTTTTAATTTTAATAATGCTAATTATGATACATCAAGACAAATATTTTCCATAAAATTATTCATCAACAGAATTACGACTGATATAACTGAAAAAGTTTAGCGTTAACACTTCATTGATGCAGAAGTTTGAAATAAAAACGATTTATGTATTTAAAAAATATATAAATTTTTAACTGAAAAAATAATTAATTTCAATTTTTTTCGCTATTATTATGTCGCATTTATTTTTCATTAATTATTTCGCAAAACTGCAATAGAATAATTTTCAACATTTTAAAACCAGAATTAAACGATACCTTTTAAAAACCCCTTTACAACTTGTTTTTATATTGTACCTGTTTAGAATAGCAAAATGAAGCACAATTTTTTTTCCCGATACATGCCAGTTTTAATTCAAAGCACGTTAATAAAATAATTTACACCAAATAGATATTCATTTTAGATAATATATCTTTCGCCGTTGAATTAAATTTTTGTAGATCAACTATAGCTTGCAAAATTGCAATTGAAGGATTTTCAGCAATTTAAAACCAAAATTAAACAGAACCTATTAGAAAAACCTTTACAACGTTGCGTTACATTGTATCTTTTAAAAATTGTAAAATGAAAAAAAAAAATTCTATACATGCTCTTTTTAATTCAACGCACTTTAAAATAATTTACATCAAATTGATATTCATTTTAGATAAGATATATTTCGATGTCGATTTAAATTTTTGTAGATCAATTACATACAGTGTTGCAAAATTGTAATTGAGTGTTTTTCAGAATTTTAAAACCAAAATTAAATGATACCTTTTAAAATTTAAAATAATTTAATTAATTATATTTTAAAATTAAACTTGTTTTATATTGTACTTTTCAGAATAATAAAACAAAAAAAAAAAAAAAAACAATTTTTTTCTATACGCGCCTTTTTAATTCAACGCACGTTAATAGGCTAATTTACATCAAATAGAGATTCATTTAGATAAAATATCTTTTCGCTGTTGGTTTAAATTTGTGTAGATCAACTATAGTGTCTAGGAGCGACGTTTTTTATGATTTACAGCCTTTAAAAATAAATATTTAAAATCCAGAATTCATTGGAAGGAGCTTTATTGACTACCATTTCATAACAGAAATAAATATTCCCGAATTCTGCAATACAAATCGGCTTTCCAGTGACAGATATTGAAACAGTTTCAAAATTTATCCGCGGGTATACGTCAGCTCATGTCAAGGAAGGACATCAATAAAAGTACTTCTTTTGTAGAACAGTTCTTAGAAGCACCAGCAGCAGTTTGCCACATTTAACAGTGGTATTTTAAATGTTTATTTATGTAACCTAAACGAAAAAAAAATGGCCCTTATTTTTTTATCTTTTCATCTTTCCATGTTTCTTGGTTGACAACGTATTGTTGTTTCTACAGAAAAACTCTTTCAGAGTTTTTTTTTTTTTTTTTTAATGTGTTTAAAAAATATTGTTTGTTCAATACTCTACTAAAAATTTTTTCGTAGTTGTGGTGTTTTTAAGAAACATATTTTCTATAATTTTTCGTTTAACTTTGAAAAACATCTGAAATTAAATACTTTTTTTATTTAATTTATTTAGGAAATAAAAGCAATTATTAATTTCGAAATGTTTAAGGGTTACTTAAGAAAGATGATTTTTTTAGAGAAATTATAATTAATACGCTTTTAAAAACAATTTATTTATAATATAAAGTTTTTCTCTCTATAGATAAGTTTAAATTAAAAATCTTTAATGTATAAATATATTTTAAGTAAATACGAATTCATATTAACATACCATTATTACAAAATTAATACCTTAATTAAAACATATTTGCATGTGTAAAAAAATGCATTGTAATATACAAACAAATTATACAATATTAATTATACAAAAAATTTATTTGTAGTAAGATAAAGACATTGATAATTCCAAAAAATTTCAAAAATTATCCTAATAAGCATACAAAAGTTATCCTAATATTCATGTAATATAGTTAAACAACGATAAAGCAAACCATGCAATTAATGCTTTGCGACTAAAATCCTACAATCAGCATGTCTTATATTATTCTCATCATGCGTGATACGATTTTATAAAACAATGAGTAATTAACAATCGCTAAAGAAAGGCATTATTCCGAGATATCATAAATGTGCCGAATCTAACTTATAATTAACCCCTAGTTAAGCATATCTAATAAAATTATTTATTTATTTTTAAATTGCTGTATCAAGAAGAAACACAAATTGTGCATCCATTTAATATCATTTTACAAAGAAAAAGCAAATCTGGCAATTAATTCTTTGCGACTGAAATCCTGCAATTAACATGCGTTATATCATTCCTTTGTAATACGGTTTTATAAAACAACGAGCAATTAACAAATGTTAAGGAAGGGCATTATTCCAAGATATCATAAATGTGCCGAATCTATATTCTCCAAGGATATTATCTATCTATCCAAACACTTCACAGATCGTTTCGAATGCTAAGCACCAAGGCGGATCCTTTCATGGCGAACGTATCTTCCCATGAAAGATTACTCAAAGGATTATTTTTATCACTATAAGACCTCCCCCAAAACCTCCAGAGAATGCACCAGAACAAAACTGCAGAACTCCAGGGTCTTATTTTGCTCGGAACGGTCTCTCTCTTTGAGATCTCAAATTAAAGCCCGATCACAGAGCAAAACTCCAATACCGACAACTTAACAGTCGGTTAATTATCTTATCTGCTTCCACGCCTAAGATTTGTGCACTTTTAGCACCTTCAAGACGTCTCTCCACTTGTCTTTCAAATCATTGAGACATTTCACCCAGGGGAGTTTTCTCCTTCCGTGCCAGCGAGGCTTTTGTCGAGTCTTCTGGTGGTAAAGCCAGGAATCGGAAAAATGAAATCCGATTAGTTGGTCTTCAAAAGGATCGAATAATGACAAGGGGGGAGAGATGGTGGAGGGAGAGGCTTCATGAAACTGGCAATTGATTTCTCCAGAGGATGGATGGATAGTGTGAATACTAATGTTTTGTTTTCAAGAGGGCGGGCTTTAATTCCTTGAAAGGAGGAAAGACATTCGCTTGTTGAAGGTATTTTCATGAATGTTTCTTTTTAAAAATTGAGGGAAGGAGCTTTGTTTTTTATATACAGGAAATCACAGCAGCATATTTACATATTCTTCTCAAAGATTGGATAAACCTAGACGACTTAGAATCACATAGCAACACAGGCTGGGAAATGCTTTGAAAGAAAACTCAGAAATGAAAGGACACCATCAATCTACAACAATAAAATAGCATGATCAATAATAACAAAAAAAAAAAGCAATGACAAAAATTAGATGGACAATAATAGCATGCTAACTACATATTAGGTCAATCAAGTTCAAAGTATAAGGCAAACTTCATTTTAATCTCGACTGTTTTGACCGGAAATATATTGATTTCCTTGTCACTTTTTAACACTTGGCAGGGATAATAAAGATTTCGGACAGTTCTTCGATGCTATCAAGTGGATGTCACATACTAACGTCTGGGCAATAATCAAAGCCTTATAAGTAGCTGATACCATGATTAGTATATCGAGCAGGTCAATCCATCAGACCATCTTGTCAAAGATACGGCTGAAATGGGCAATGGAGTGCAAAAAAAAGATTTTATAGCTAGGTATATGCATTCTTGAATATCTTCCTCACACAAGCAACATCTGGCTAGTTCATTATACACCGCAGACCCGTATGAAAGATGCATATATGTTGACTTCATTTTTGTATCATCCCCCTCCTATTACCATTGTGAGAACGTTCGATATTCTGGTGTCTCTATATGGAATGTGTTTCCAAACTAACACTGTTATGAAGTTTTGGATCGTCTAGTTGTAGCTTCCCATTCTAGAAGTTAATAATTTTGATTTTGAAAAAGTCAAACGTTATGGATATCGAATTTTTTTGTTTCAAACTGAGTTGATACGCAAATTCGCATGATTTGTGAAGAAACTAATTTTGCACGAACGAAAATATTCATATATAAATATATGCATAAAAGAGTTTCATAGTCGATACCCGAATAAACGATCACTCGATTCGAAATGCTATGCACTGTGCCATTACCAACTCACTTTAAATGAGTGTATCTCTTGATAAAATTTTTCATTCATGCCTAAAAAAATCTGTTTTTGTTAAATAGTAATTTTTTTTAGGTTACCTAACAAATTATTTAAATGTCTCAACTTGATTGTACGTTTTTTTTTTTTTTTTTTTTTTTTTTTTTTTTGTGAAATAAAACATTCATATAAAAATAAACGAAGCTAGGCCTATTAACTCTATTTTCACCCAATCGAACATATGAAGATGCCCTAATTTAAACGCTTTTTAAATAATAAAAAATGACGATTATAGAAGCTCTGAAACTCTCGAGATATTCTCGAACGATTACTAGAAACTAAAAGAGAGAGAAGAGCACCTGCGTAATTGAGCTATATGACAGGTGGTAAGACGGGGCTAATGGCAACTAATGGTGCATCAAGTTCTATTAGTTCTTTTTAATTCTTTTCTGATGCTTTCCATCAATACTATTATTATTTTAACTAACTCTAACCCGTCTGCTGTGTACTCTAGGTTCAGAGTGGTGCCCTAGAATGGTCTCAAACACAATAAACTACCATAGTGTGTTGGATTTCCAAACTTGTGATGTCTAACCAAAAGATAATGGGAGGGGTTTCAATAAATATTTTGGCGATTAATGTCCTCCCATTGGGCTTCAGAGGAAGATTCAAACTCTGCATCTGCCATATCTGAGATGTGTTGATTAAAATTGGGATGGCATAAGTGTGGTTGTAGTTGCAGTTGGCATTGTGTAGTTGCAATGTTGTAGTAGGAGCGTAGTTTTAGGACTAAAGTTCTCTGTTCGACAAGTGAAACTAAACATAGAACTGCCATGTTTATGCCGGGAATGGAAAAACTGCATCTGTAGGCCAGAAAGTTTTTATATCTGTCTCAAAAAGTGAGATCTCGAACCATCGGACATATGTCCTCGAAATACTTTTTTTCAAACTGCAATGTGTACAGTATAGAAGGTTCCAATGGTGCACCTTGTATACGTTTAATCGACTACCTGATTATCATTCTAGTGGTGAATGACTAGGTCAAAGGTGACCGGTATATGAAAACGACAGTTCAAAAGCCAATGCGTACTGAAATACCGCAAAGTATTTAATTATTTAATACAATGAAAAATCCTACACTCATTTTAGTTCAGAATTCATTAAAGATATTGCTAAAATCTTTAATGTTTGCATATTATTTATTTGCAATTATAATTTAAAACTAAGAAATTAAAATTATTCTCATTTTCTAAAAAAGAAATTAAAAGAAGACAAAAAAAAAAAAGAATTTTTCATTTAAAAGAGGGACATTATTGCAAAAAAATTCAAATTAAATTAAGTTATTTTTATTACAGAATCATTTTTCCTGTTAGATACAATGCATTTTATTTTTGATATGTACCCTGCTCATTTAATATTTTTTGTTGCATAAAATTAAAATAGCCAATTTTTTTCTCCTATACTTAAATGAAATAGTCCTTTATTTATTCATGATTAGTAACAGAAAAATTGTAAAAATTTAACCGAACATTTTCCGAATTATTCTAAATAGTAAACCTTAAAAAAACAATGTTCAGAGATAATACATAAAAAGTTTTTTGTTCCATTTAAATAAAAAACAACAGTGCTTAACAATTTAATGAAATGATTATTTTACTAGAAAAGAAACCAGGTCAAAAAAAAATCCTATTCAGTACTTCATTTAGATCGCTCAAGTAAAAAAAAAGGGAAAAAAATCGTCACTCTCATTAGAAACCGGAATAATTTTTCTTCTCCCAAAGATGCAACCGAAGCAATTTTTTTTTTTTAAATTCCCAATTTTGGAAGCAAACAAAGAGTTAAAAAAAAAAAAAAAAAAAAAAGAATCTGACGTCGAAAGTAGAGGGAGGGACGAATTCCAATTGTAGTTTTAACCTACAACTTGAAAAATACCAGAGTCCCATGCAGTTAACCGTGTTAGCCCTCTTTTTTTTTGAATCGATTCTAAGTCCTGTTGTTTAAATTTATCGGTTTAACTCTGAAAACTCTATCGTAAGTGAAGTTCTGAACCATCTGCCTTGGCTCAGAAGTTGCCAAGTAACATATATCAATGTCTAAATAGCTTAACTCCAACAGACCAAAAGCTATTGAGAGTAGTCTAACTACTGTTTTTTAGAGTCAGGCAAATTTTATTAACATACTTTTGTTTCTCTTATGGCTTTAGAATTCAGATAAGACAGCGCACATAAAGTTCAATAAGAAAATGCAAAGGGAACAAAGATTATACGAAAGATATACAATATAATAAGAAACCTCTTCGTTTCTCTTTCTTGTTGTTCACTGTGCTGATATGTTCACTATAAAGAAAAATGAATGGAATGGAAAGGAAATAAAACACTAACCAAGGAAACAAATTTCCCTCCACCCAAAATGATACCCATACTTTTATGATTAATAGTTTACGTAATGTTGCGAGTTTGCAAAGTTAATCTTAAATTAACGTCTTAAGTTGAAAATTTAGCTGCAGTAACCCTTCTTTATATCGTATGCATAGGGGACCATCAAAACAATAGATATATATCGCTTGTTTTCATATGATATGCTCACTATGAAGAATAATAAATATATATGTATATATATGACGATATAATACATACATATGATGAAATTTTAAAATAATAATACCAATAAGAACCATTAAAAGTAGTGAAGGAAAAGAAAAACAGATCAAGGAAACGAAAATCCCGCTCATTGAAATAATACCCGTACTTTCATGGTTAATAATTTACGTAATGTTGCGTTTTTGCAACATCAATCTTAAATTAACGTCTTAAATTAAAAGTTTGAGCTGCAATAACCCTTATTTATATCGCATGCCTGGAGACAATGAAAACAGCGATATATATATATCACTATGAAACATAACCAATGACTTTATTTGCGGAGCTTGATAGCTAAATCTTTAATGGCGTTTAATTAAAAATAAAACTGGGAATTTAAAAGTTAGATATAGTTTTAATAAACAAAATTACAAATAAAGATCTTGTCTAAGACAGTCGATTAAATAAAATAAGAAAATAATCATTACTATTAGCAATTATAATTAAATTACTATTTAATTGCGTAATTCTTTAAACTATTACAATTTTTCGATTTTATTATATTTAACTTACCGAAATTAATTTATAAAGAAAAATTGTTTTTACACATTTAGAAAACTAAAATAATAATCTGAATTAATTACCAATTTTAAATTCTATGCTTTTTCAAAACTTTTCAATTTTAAAATTCATTTATTGAATTTAAAATATAAAGAAAATAATTTTTACTTAGTTAAAAAAACTAAAATAACTATCGTGGCTTTTATGTGTTGTAAATAAATAAGAATGGATGTTAATTTCTCTTTATGTTGTTCGTTAAAATGTTTATTGACTCAAATTATAATCAATTAATTACCATTTTTTTGTATGCTTTTAAAAACTATTTTAATTATATAAAATTATATAACTATTTTATTTATTGAATTTAAACTTTAAAGAAAAACTATGTTTACTTAGTTAAAAAAAACTAAAATAATTGTCGTGGTTTTTATGAAGTTGTAAATAAATAAGAAATTGGATTAATTTCTCTTTATGATATTCGTTAAAATAATTATTGACTGAAATATTAAAAATATATCATAATACCATTTTTTATTGTATGCTTTTTAAAACTATTTCAATTTTATATAATTCATTTAATGAATTTAAACTACAAAGAAAAACTGTTTATACTTAGTTAAGAAACTAAAATAATTATCGGGGTTTTATGAGTTTAAAA
Organism: Caerostris extrusa; assembly: GCA_021605095.1. Classification (NCBI taxonomy): domain Eukaryota; kingdom Metazoa; phylum Arthropoda; class Arachnida; order Araneae; family Araneidae; genus Caerostris; species Caerostris extrusa. The sequence continues at coordinate 33,763 of BPLR01005416.1, read as the reverse complement.
AAAAAAAAAAGTATTTTTTTTTTTTAATGTTCGTTAAATATACATACTTGCTTATAGCCCCAAGGTATTTGCCACTAAAAATACCATTAGACGCAAAATAACTTAACAAAGCAATCTGCAAACATTAATAAACTTCATGTTATCAATAAAGATCTTCATTTACATGCTAATGGTTAGCTGATTAAAAATATAAGATAATTTTGTTATAATATTAGTTATCCATTTTCTACATAGTTGTGAAAATTTAAATTTTCTGCTAAACTAATTTTGTAAATGTAGCATAATTTTATATTGGATGTAGGTTTTATTAGTTTCATGAATATCTTTATTTAAAAATATTTATTACAAATTTTAATGAAATATGTATATCATGTCATTTAGTGATACATATATTAAAAAAAGTTCTGAATTTTAATTATAATACTCGATATATATATCAAATCACTGACATTAAAAAAATTAAATAACTAAATAACAAAGAAAAAAATATAAACATAAATAAGTTTATAAATATATGTAATATAATAAGTATATATAAGAATAATAGTAAATAATATTTATGTCTGGAGCCTGATGGCAGAGTGCCTAGCCCTCTTCCTCTGCACAGGTTTCGGGTTGAAGTCCCGGCGGTGCCGTGTATGTTTGCAGTAGTTCGGAATCCACTTTAAACCCTAGGTCCCAGTCTAATACGCCTGTAGAGTGCTGGACGTAGTGAAGACAACCTTACCCCGTAAAAAGAAAACACCTCCTGACAGGAAATCTGCCAGTAGGAAGACGGCCTTGTCCCACCATGGGGCTGTTGCGCCACTGATGATGATTACTATATATGTATAATTATAATAAATATGTATATGTAAATATAAGTAATAAAAAACATAATTAGTAATTTCATTTTTGTAAAGTTTCCCCCAAATCATGATATTCTTATGGAAATCCAATATTTTTCACGCTTTCTTTTAAAATTGTAAATATTTGCAAACATTTTTTAAATAATTTAATTCATGCCAATTTATTTTTTTATATTACGGACATAAATTCCAATAAATTATTTAAAAAAAATTTTAAATATTTACATTTTAAAAAAAGGGTGAAAACATTTTGCTTTTAAAATATATTACAATTTATTTAAAAAGTTATTTATTAAATAAATGAGTTATTAAATATATATGGTGATTTATTAAATTAGCCATGAGACTGAAATATGAAGTTAAGCAATATAAAAGAATGATAACATAGATATCATATTTAATCGATATTAAGAAAGGAAAATGTTCAATATCAAGTAGTTTGAAATCAGGAATTATGAATAGTTACAAATACAGTTAAATTTTGTTAGTCACATTTTATTGAATTCTTTGCCAAGTTCAATTCACTTCTTTAAGTGTATTGCAATTTTATACAGTAAGATCCCATTTAAGGTTATTTCAGCATTACTCAATAATATTGGGATAACTCCGAATTGCAAATTTTAGTTTATTATCTGTCGGACATTCCAACAACTAATTGATAAAATCTACGGATAATATAAACAATCCATTAGAGATTTTGAAGCAAGTTTTAATATTATGGAATGCTGTAGACAATAATAATCTCTCAGAAAATGGGAAAATGTATTGCCAAAGCTCAGCAGGGATATGTGCACAAGAAAATCCATTGTTGATTTTGATGAAATTGTCAAGCCAACTGATGAAACAAGATTGGATAATACATAAGGGAATGTTGGCTTTGTTTTTGATATATCTGGAAATATTTGAGGAAATAAATGTTAATATGTGTTGTGATGGATGCATTAAAAGATGAAAAAGTTGCAAAATCTAATACAACAGTTTAAAATTTATAATAAATGCTAAAGGGCCAAAAAAAAAAAAAAACATTATGTATCGACACAAATCATTGAAATCTACATGGTTCTATAGAACGGCGCTTTAAAAAAATTATAAATCCTTTCTTAAGACTTGCTGAATGAAACGGGAAAAGACAAACGACCTCAGATGACATATTCACACACACACACAAACAAATAAGGAAGATCGCAACATAGACACAAAACTTTATTTCAATTGCTTTTTATCTATCTTCGTGGATTTTTATGAATAAAAAACAAAATGTTAGTTCTGAACACATATGTAAATAATGTTTTAAAGTATTTAACAATGCTAAAAAATTAATTACTTTTCTTATCTTCTGTAGTGTTTCACTCATCCTCATTATTTACTTATTAATATGTCCTCGTTTAACTCTCGAACTTATTGAAAGGTATCAAACTTATTGAAACGAATCATATTATAAGTTTTTTTTTATAGTCGACATTTATTATGAAGGACAACTTTAGTAGTAAAAAAAGATAATGCTGCGTTTGTTTTTGACTTCTCTAGAAATATTTAAATAAATATATTTTCTGACAGATGTATTAAAAGAAGAAAATTAAACTTTACTACAACAGTTTAAAATTTATAATAAATAAGGACTAAAAGAAAAACGAAACACTTAATCAAAAGAGTAAACCATTGAAATCTACATAACTCTATACCGTGGTTGTTTTAAAACAAATTACAAATCCTTTTTTAAGACTTGAAAATATTTTTATACATGACTATGCATTTACTCAAATTGGATTACATCCCCATAATGAAAAGTTTGAAGTCGAACAAAGAGTTTTTGGAAAATGATGATTGCATCAACTTTTTCACCACAACACCACACAAAAACTAAGTTGATTTCAACAGTAGTCTTTTCACCTACCCCCCTTGATTACCTTTAGCCATACCATAATTGCAACCATGAATGGCAGGTTTGCTATTCCTTCTTGACGCCTCTGGAGCACAATTAAGGTGAAGATCCCAGCATGGGTTCCATACAGTTGATGGAACAAAGCAGAAAAACGCGAATAACTCGCGCTTTTCTGCAGTCCAATTCATCAGGAACGGGCGGTTACAAATTGCTGAGGTTCATTAGCAAGGTTACTGCACGATGTAATGATTAAACCAGACCAAATGAAGTCTCACTTAATGAAAATCTTCCAGCTTGTTTCTGGTGGAGATTGATGAAAAAGGCTGGACCGGGGTGTTTTGCCACTCATGATGAACGCTCCATCAACAATCCCACATTTTGACGCAAACGGAAATTAATCGTGGTAATTCAGAAATTGCCTTGTTGAAAGCAAAGTCGTTTAATAATCGTAATCACCCTGGAAAAGAATTCGGTTCTGTAGTAGAAGTCTTTGGGTTCAAAAGGGGCGTTTTGAGACATTTGTCCCATTATGATGGAAAAGGAAATTATGATGTCAAGATATACCTACCCAATTAAAGCTTCTGGAAAAAAGATGATGGAATTTTCAGTAATTTAATATTTATGGCATATTCATGAGAGGTAAACACTGTTATTTAGCTGCATTTAAAATGCCATTGGGATATTGTTTAAGGTTTTGAAGTAAAATTCATTCGCATTTTTCAGGCAATGAATGGTGTTATGCATATTAAGCATGTTATAATTCATTTCCTCATTTTATACTAAAATAAATAACAAATGGCATGAATGTGAGATTAACAAATATTTCATTACAGAAAGAGTTATAATTTTCATTATTTTTGTAAATTGTAATAACTCCCTCTGTAATGAAATATTTATTAATCCACATTCATGTCATTTGTTATAGTTATTTTATTTTAATTTATTTTAGTATAAAATGAGGAAATGCATTATTACTGACATAACCATCATCATTATTTACGGACATAATTTTCAGTTTGTAAATTGTGATGTCAGTAAATAATGATGATTGTGATATCAGTAATAATTCATTTCCTTATTTTACACTAAAATAAATAAATATAACATTTGACAGTAATGTGAAATTAATAAATATTTTCATAAAGATGCAGGTTATAATTTTTATTGTGTCTGTAAATTGTGATGTCAGTAAATAATGATTGTGATGTCTGTAATAATTCATTGCCTCCTTTTATACTAGAAAAATAATTATAACAACGTGGGATTAATAAGTATTTTATTACAGAGGCACTTATAATTTTTATTATGTTTGTAAATTGCGATGTCAGTAAATACATTGCTGCATGTATTTGATTTGGTTTGGTTAGTCGTTCTATGGTCATTTTATGCACACTTTAGGCTAATTAGACCGAGACCTGCAGTTTAAAGTGGATTCCGAACCACTAACAAACATCCATACTACAGCCAGGATTTGTAGTGGTTCGGAATCCACTTTAAACCGTAGGTCCTCGTCTAATATGACTATTGGGTACAGGGCTGAGAACTCTACCCGGTAAAAAGGAAACATCTCCTGTTTCGAAATCTGCCAGTAGCAAATGGCCTTGGCCTACTATACAGCTTTTGCGCCAATTAAAAATTAATATAATTAATTCGTATTAAAATGTTTCAAAATCAATATTTTAATCAAATAGTAAAACGATATTGACTACTTAAAAAGGTTAACCACTAAAAAATTCATTCCTTGCCACAAAAATTATTAGATTGTTTTAAATAAAATACATCCTCAAAATTAATAATTTATTATTAATTTTAAATAAAATAAAGCCACGGTTTTCAAATGTTTCTAAAGAGTAAATTTTAATTATCTTTAAATTCAGTTGCCGTTGTTTAATTTAAGATGCATTTACTAGTGAACAAATAAAAATTTATTATTTAAATTAATTCATTTTGTGAAGCCTTTTAATATTGAACAATGCTACAAGTGAATAAAGATATAAATTTTCTGATATAGGAGAAATATATTAATTGACTTATAAAATATTTAAAGACATAATCTTAAAACTGTATGCATTTTGAAGGAATAAAATATTTCATATTTTTCAAAGCGTCATATAATATTTATAAATATATATAAAATCTTGCTTATTTGATTCGAAATCCGTACGCTGTTTTTCGATTTTATTTGGTAATTTATTTTTCTCTTTTATATCGCAATATTTACTTCGTCTTTATTTCTTCAATGCATTATTCATATCATATCGTGATAACGATTCTTCTTAGCAGTTACGGTTAGAAGAAAATTTATTCAAATATTTTCATCGCAGCAAATAGCAGGTGCATACAAAAATTGGAAGTAAGAATTCCGAAAGCCTTATATTAAAGCTTCGTAAAATTTAAGAATTCGTAAAATAGGTTTTCCACTAGAGAATTTAATAAATACTCCCTTCCCAAAAATGTCGAATGCCAAAATTCTAAACGCGAATTTAGACTTGGTAAAAAAAAAAAAAAGTAAATTATAATATTGAGCTTTTCAGTCATGCTTGTGGCTCGTGCGTGATTAGTTAACAGTTTTGTAAAAGATGAAAGAATTTCAATGATCACGAAATTATTTACCGAGATTAAGGATTTAAATCCCAAGATTCATCAAGATTCAACTAATTCTTCTTTTATTTCCGTTTTAAGTATGATTCACTAATTTCAATTTGAATAAATAATTTCAGGACAAAATGCTATTCTATCACTTTAATTTCGGATGATTCGTCGGTTCTTGTGAATCTTCCTTTAAATAAAATTAACTTAATGTATATTTGATCATAGAAGATGAATTTCAATTAACAAGCCCAAATTTTAGTTGATTTATTTAAACCTGTATAGTTTATATTATTAATTAAAAAAAATTACAGATATGTAATTAGAATCAAAGCAATATATTACTCTCACGTACAAAATACTTCAGAATAGTTAGCTCGCCATATAATGTTCTTAACTGGTGGTTTGGGTATTCGTGGGGCTGACAACCCTATCCAGTAAAAACAAAGCATCTCCTCTCTCGAAATCTGCCAGTAGGTAAACGGCCTTATCCCACCATGGGGCTAATGCCCAAAGAAGAAAAAAAAATGCAATTATTTAGTATTAAAATGTTTCAAAAAGTAATATTTTAGTCAAATATTAACCAGATATTGACTACTTAAAAGATTGATTACTAAAAAATTCATTCATTACAGCAGAAAATATTAGACTGTTTTAAATAAAATATATCGTTAGCATAAATAATGTACTATTAATTTTAATAAAATAGAACCATGGATTGCAAATGTTGCTAAAAAGTAAATCTTAATTATCTTAAAATTCAATTGCCAGTGTTTAATTTCAGATTCATTTACTAATGAATAAATAAAAATTTATTATTTAAATTAACTCATTTCGTGAATCGTTTTAATATTAAACATCGTTACAAGTGAACAAAGTTATAAATTTTCTGATATAGGAAAAATATATTAATTGCCTTATAAAATATTTAAAGATATAATCTTAAAAACGTTATGCATTTTTGAAATAAGAAAAATATTTCATATTTTTCAAGCGTCATATAATATTTATAAATATATATAAAATCTCGCTTATTTGATTCGAAATCCGTACGCTGTTTTTCGATTTTATTTAGTAATTTTTGTTCTCTTTTATATCGCAATATTTACTTCGTCTTTATTTCTTCAATGCATTATTCATATCATATCGTGATAACGATTCTTCTTAGCAGTTACGGTTAGAGAGAAAATTTATTCAAATATTTTCATCGCAGCAAATAGCAGGTGCATACAAAAATTGGAAGCAAAAATTCCGAAAGCCTTATATTAAAGCTTCGTAAAATTTAAGAATTCGTAAAATAGGTTTTCCACTAGAGAATTTAATAAATGTTCCTTCCAAAAATGTCGAATGCCAAAATTCTAAACGCGAATTTAGACTTGGTGAAAAAAAAAAAGTAAATTATAATACTGAGCTTTTCAGTCATGTTTGTGGCTCGTGCGTGATTAGTTAACAGTTATGTAAAAGATGAGAGAATTTCAATGATCTCGAAATTATTTACAGAGATTAAGGTTTTAAATCCCAAGATTCATCAAGTTTCAACTAATTATTCTTTTATTTCTGTTTTAAGTATGATTCACTAATTTCAATTTGAATAACATTATATTCTGAAATTATTTATTCAATGATTTTAATTTCAATGATTCACCGGTTCTTCTAATCTGACTTTAAATAAAATTAACTGAATCTGCATTTGATCCTAGAAAATGAATTTGAATTGCATGCCCCCAAATTTTAGTTGATTTATTTTAACCTGTATAATATATATTATTAATTTAAAAAGGTATAGATATGTAATTAGAATCAAAGCAATATCCTACTCTCACGCACATAATACTTGACCATAAATGATACTATACATACAGGACAAAATATTTTTTTAAGTTTTCTTAACTTCAGTATTCAAACAGTCAAGTTTAGTAGAAGTTAGTTAAAATAATAATATATATATATATTATTAAACTACGAAATATTTTACACATCGTATTAAATTTTCTTTCGCTTTCATAATATGAATGTTGCATGAAGATCTGAATACTTGAATTAAAATTACACGTTATTTTTAAAAAAATGAAATTTTTGTAAAGAATTTGGGGCCTGATGGTCGAGTGACTTGCGCTCTGGTGCTCGGTGCCACAGTTTAGTCCCGGCGGTGCCATGGATATTTGTAGTGGTTCGGAATCCACTTTAAACCGTAGGTACGTCTAATATTTCTATTAGGCGTAGGGCTGACAAGACTACCCTGTAAAAAGAAAACATCTCCGGTCTCGAAGTCTGCCAGTAAGCAGACGGGAACTGTTACTTTCATCTCACTTGGAAAATGTCCCTTAAAACAAAAAATATAATAATTACTGTTTTAAAATTATTACTAAAATATTATGGTTTCTTATATTACATCTGAATCTCTCATTAAATTGCTATGCTTATGCTACATTTAGATACAATACAATGAATTCCTTTCGTAACTTTTAAGGAAAAGTAAATTTTATGTTCTGTAATAATTTAAACTCTACAATCGACGTAGTACATGATTTTATTCATTAAAAGTGTCGATGCAAGAAGAATGGTTGTTGTATAAAATAGGTTTGATCATACAATTCATATGCCAGTATGCAGACTGCCTTGACCTATCACGGGACTGTTATGCCAATGAAGAACTCAAAAATTGTTTTAATGCATGTAATAGAAATAATTATTATCGTCATTCTTATTTTAATATTTAAGGAGACAGTGGCATTGTCGACTATTAAGAAGTTAAATGTTTTTTTATAATTTTACCAGTCACAATTTAATTATTTATTATGGAATGTTAATTAAATTTTATCAGATTATTGTGCAGAATTCTATTGAGTAAAAAAATTTCAGTGAAAGAAGATTGGGTGACTTGTTTGATAGATTTGATCAAAGCAATAAAAAATTGTTGATTAACTGAACTAAAAATTCTTTATGCTAAATATACGTTTTAATGCATTTAATAGAAATGATTATTATATAACAACTAAGCCACAAAGCCCACATACATGATTATTATTGGCATTCTTATAATTTTTAAACACTGAAGAATTTTCTGAATAACTTGTTGTACTTGCCATCTGACGTTCCAAAATCCCAGACGTCGCCACCACCTGCATTATTGAAATTCTAAAGAAAATCACTTTAGTACAATCACGAGAAAACCCTTCCATGCAAATACAAATTGCTTGAATGACAACCGCTGGCGAAACAAACGTACGGTGGGACCCCCTTTCGTAACAAAGGTCAAGGGGTCCCAAATCCAGAAAAAAAAAATAAAAATTGCATAAATGAAAAATAAAGGAATAGTATCCATAAATGCCGTCTAAGAAAAGAAATAAAGGATAAAAATGTTGACGATGTTTCTTGATGTTCAGCGTCATTAGTGCTATGGAGGTAACAGCTGTCTGATGTCCAGCCTGACAGGTGGGGCAAAAGAACCGGCTTCAGAAAGGACCTTCTTTTTTTTTTGTTTTCTTTCAGTCTGGTCTCTTATTAGAAAATGTTTCATTAGAGTGCGTTTGTTTCTTTTGATTGTTGCCTTTCGTCATTTGAGAGTTTCCATGTGAAAAGAAAAGGTGTTTTGTTGTGGCAAAATCCTTGTTGAAAAATATTCCTTTTGTGCTATTGAAGATTGGCAATGATTATTTAAGAAAATTTGTGCACGCACGAATTTGAATTTAAAAAAAAAAAAAATTCTTGCATTGAAAATGAAGAATCAAAAATATCACATTAATATTGGATATATATGGTTTTATTATGATCTTGTCCAGAGATATTCCCTACATTATTGCAAATTCATTGATTGATTTTTCATTAGTTAAACAAAGGTGCAACTACAAAAATTATCTTTATATTGAAAAAAAAAAATCATCATAATTATATTTTTATGTGCTAATGCAATACATATTTATATATTTCATATAAAATATATGTATTGCATTATTATTTATTTCATATATATATATATATATATATATGAAGGCCTTTTCAAAATGCCCTTCGATGAAAATGATCGAAACTATACATTGTACTTTGGTAATAATTTGATTTTTTAAAACTAGGTAAATATAACATGATGTTAATAATATTCCTTTCCCGGTCCTATTGTTGAAGATTGGCATTGATTATTTGAAAAATTTACTGTTCAGCCATTATGGCGAAAGATTTCAATTTAAAAAAAAAAAAATTATTGAAGATTTTCGTGCATAGACAATGAAAACTCAAAAATACCACATTATTATCGGATATACTATATATGGTTTTCATTTTGATCGTATCCAGAGATATTCAATACATTATAGCAAAAAACTTATTTAGGCTTGAAAGAAAGATTTTCATTAATTAAACAAAAGTGCATCTACAAAAATCATCTTCATATTCAAATCAAATCGTCATAATAAAATTTTTATGTACTAATGCAACAGAATGATATTTTAATATTTTCAAAGTAATAATTTCTTTTATAAGTAGGAGCTTTTCGGTGGAAATGATTGAAAGTGTACGGTTGTTCGAAGCTTTTTTCATAATTTGATTTTTAAAACTAAGTAAATTAACATGCTGTTAATTATATTTTTGCGGCATTGTTACTATTACGTTAATTAAAAATTTTAAAATAATTTTGAACCGATTAAAATTTAGTAGTTAAAAATGCCTAAAGGCATTTTAATACATTTTGTAACGTCTCAGCTTATACTAGACCAATAACTACTTGAAGAAGGCCCCTTTCAGGTTCATGGGAACACTTTAAATTTTATTTATAAGCATTATATATATTATACAGAAATATACTACAACTTAATTCTGTATAAAACACTTAATATTATAGAATTGCTACAAATTATTTTTACAAAAAAAAAATGATGAATAAAGAATTAATTTGCAAATGCAGTTCACTCCAAGGACGAAGATGTCCAGAGTTTTCAAGTCTACAACTAATCTAATTACCTGATCTGCGGCGGACCTTGATTATTACACGGCGTGATGCACGAAACCACAAGGGGCTCACTTTGTAAACAGGCGGAAACTCCGGCCTGTTCAGTCACTTCAGAGGGAAAAAATAACTTTTATCGACTCGTCGCAGAACTTGCCTCATTCTTCTCCGAAATCCTCCGTTAAATAAATCAAAAGAGGGTGTCAGCTTCCCTCACTTCTCATTGTAGTAGACATTTTCTCAGCCCATGCTCTATCACCAATCACGATGCAACAACTCATGGTGTAGTCCATATTCCAACTGTAATTGTTTCGACCTGTGAAGGATCGATTGTTAATTCATGAGGTCTCATTATCCATGACACTGAATATTTGCTATCAGGTTTGAGTGACAAATTGTTGTCATTAGTTTAAAACACTAATTGCATGTAATATAATTACCCATAACACTGCTGTAAAATTTGAGTGAATAGGTTATTATTATGTACTTGTCAAAGAATATACATTCCTTTCTCTGGGAATGAAATGCCACAACTTTTCACTTGGGAAAAATGCTACAATGTGCATGAATACATTAGCAATAAAATCTAAACAGAGAATTTTAATGATAAACAAATAAATTGAAATAATACATTAATCTTTTTCAATAAAATATATCAATTGATATTTAATAGTTTCCTTTTAATTTTTTTTTTTATTAGATTCCTTTAAAATCAAATTAAATGAAATTTTTTTCTTTCTTAGCCAAAAAAGCACAGCCAAAATAAATATTTTTCACGAAAAAATACTGCGATGTACGAGATTTTGTTTATTTATTTTAGTTCAAGAAAAAAAAAAGGTATTTTCGATAAAGTGTAAAGATAAGAAATTGGACGTCTTCATAAACAAGTATTGTCAACACTTTTATCAACAGAAATGCTACAAAGACAGCGGATTAAAGATATTTCGATACGTTTTGACTTATATTAAAAGATTCAATCACTTCTTGAAGATATAACGCCGACTAAATCTTCTGGTTCGTTTTACCTATTCATCCGTCCAAAAGAAATACGAAACAGTAAAAAGAAAAAAAAAAGAACACTTGAGCCATTGGAATCGATTGCAATTCATTGTCCCTCACCCCCGATGTTTTGTGTTTGTATGTTTTTACAGAAATGGACTTTGTTCTCCGAGATTTTGTTTTGGTTTTCCTGGAGCCTAATACTTAGAATTCCAAGTTTCACTTTGGAAAACCGGATACGTAGACTGGTATGAAGAAAAAAGTAAATACACAGGGTACGAAATTTTTCCAGCTGTATTAAACGTTGTTTCAAAAGGGGCATTTTCAAGCTGGGTTGTTTAAACTGTCGGAATTTGTTTCCGTCCAGGGCTCTGCATTTCAACTTAACAATGGCAGAAAAATCAATCTTCTGAAATATCATTTCAGTGTGCCTCTTCGTCTTTATCTATTATTTTATATGCTATTTCATATAAAAGAATATTGATGTTAATAATTCATCTATTGCTGTAAATTAATCATCGATTGCTTAAGCTATTGCTGTAAATAATTCATCCAATAATTCATCCATTGCTTAATCTATTGATGTAAATAATTCATCCATTGCTTAAGCTATTGCTGTAAATAATTCATCCATTGCTTAAGCTATCGCTGTAAATACACAGGGTACGAACTTTTTCCAGCTGCAATAAACGTTATTTCAAAGGGGTATTTTCTTTGGCCAGGGGTCTACATTTCAACTTAACAATGGCAGAAAATTCAATCTTCTAAAATACCATTTATATGCTATTGCATATAAAAAAGAGAATAGCTGTTGATAATTCATCTATTGTTTAAACTATTGCTCTAAATAATTCATCTATCTCATTATCGCTGTAAATAATTCATCTATTACTTATGCTATTGCTGTAAATAATTCTTCTATTGCTTAGCTATTCTTGTACAAAATCTATCTATTGCAAAATCTATCTATTGCTTAAGCCATTACTGTAAATAATTCTTCTAATTCTTCTATTTGTGAAATAATTCTTAATCTATTGCTGTAAAAAATAATTCTTCTATTGTTAAGCTATTGCTGTAAATAAGTCATCTCTATTGCTTAAGCTATTACTGTAAATAATTCTTCTATTGTTAAATACATCTATTACTTAAGCTATTGCTGTAAATACAGAGGGTACGAACTTTTTCCAGCTGTATTAAACATTGTTTCAAAAGGATATTTTCAAACTGCGTTGTTTAAACTGTTCGAATTTATTTCTGTCCAGGACACTATATTTCAACTTAACAATGGCAGAAAAATCAACCTTCTGAAATATCATTTGATTGTATTGTTACGTCTGCTTTTATATGCTATTTCATGTAAAAAAGAATATTGATGTTAATATTTCATCTATTCCTTAAGTTATTGCTGTAATTAATTAATATACTTCTTAAGCTATTGCTGCAAATAATTCATCTGTTACTTATAGTTACATTATAAATTTCGAAGATTGGACACAATATACCAGAGATTAGTATCATGTGACATTTGTATACATTCAATGGAAATTAAAGTGCAAAAAAAAAAATGATTCATAAAATAAAATTGGAAAAAAAAAAGAATGGCTTGATGTTAGAGCTGTAAAGTTCAATTTCTCTTGGTGATGTTAATTTTTTTTTCAATTTTCTTTACTTGTTTTGCTAAAAATAACCATTTTCAGTGAATTTAGTAAGACTGCACAAAAAACACAGTGATATTTTATCAAAGTCATAAAGATAACTAAATAGGATGACGGCTTAAAACTGTTTCATATTAACAAAGTATAAGTATTCACAAAGTATACTAACCCCATTCTTTGTCAAAATTAGATCTATAGTTTTAAAACTGTTTCATATTAGCAGTTTTTTATATCTTTCATCTTCAATGCTTTGGAGTTATTTAGGGATATATTGTAATTTGATTGAAATCTTTATAGCTAAAAATAACAGAACTTCTAAAAAGTTATATTTAATTATAATTGCAAATAAAACAACTTTGTAACCTAATAGAAGTTCAGAAAATGGCCTTATTGTATACATGGTTTCTATGTCAATAGAAATACATAGCTTTGCACATTCTGTAATAGCAATAGGACTACCCACATAATGGACAAGGAAGCAATTCTAAAGGTGTACAAGTTCTAAACGTATTCTAGTCAAGAGATATTTTACATGCCCATTTGCAATATGATTTAACTTAAAACATTTTTACAATTACAAAATATCATCTTTATTTAAACATATTAATACCAATAATGTAATTATTATTTGTATTGTTTAAACGATAAGTTAAACAATTAAGTGATGATTAATTAAGGTTTTCTTAATCAATTAGAGTTTTATTTATTCAATTAAGGTTTTCTTATTGCCCATAATTATATATGATTTATATGAATAGCAAGGTTAATTGCAACTAAACCTCAAAAAGAATCAATAATTATATTTTATTAATTTTTTAATATGATATTAGAATGTAATTCATTAACTTTTAATATGATATCAAAAGATAATTTATTAACTTTTGATAAATAATTATTATATAAAATAAAAATAATAAATTAATAAAATAACATTCAGAAACGAACTTTGCTTTTACAATTTAAAATCAAACTTTCATCATTAATTTCTGAAAATATTTCATTAAAATAACATGTATTGAATTTTTATTATCTGGTCTTACAAAAGTGTAACTGAATTTTGATTTATCAGTATCTGCATAAATATTTTCGTTTGAAGTGAATTATTCCAATATCTCGCAAAATAATATCCGTATCACATTCAATAAGCTATCAAAATTGTTTCTAAAATTAACAAAACTAAATAAAAGAAGCCGTTTCTGAAAAGTAGTGAATTTTCAGACATTATGAGAGGGAATTTCTTGGTAAACTTCGGCGAACAGTTTATTTTCTTCAATAATCACAGAAATTTTCCACTTTTCAATGTTTTTATTTCTAACAGATAGCATTAAGTGCTCTTTGATCTATGATTTTCAAATTGCTATTGACATTATCTTGAAATTCTTATTTCAAATAAAGTTTTCTAAAATTTTAAAAGAAATTTGATACAATTTAAAAAGAACTTGAATAAAATGATTTTAATCATATTTTTATCTATCTATCTGTCTATCTATATATACCCAATAAATTTTGAAAGGGATCAATTTAGAAACGTTTTATATCAATAAAATTAAGTAATTTTGTGATATTTTAAATAATATATACATATTGTAGCATGAAGAGTTGTAGCGTTTCGTTTCCAGAAGAGAGGAATGTATAATAAAAAACTATCACACTTTGATAGCAGATATTCAGTGTCATCGATAATGAGACCTCTTGAAATTAGCTATTGTCTGTTCGATCTTCACAGGTCGAAACAATTACAGATGGAATATGGACTACACCATGAATTGTTGCATCGTGATTGGTGATAAACCATGGGATCAGAAAGTGTCTACTCCAAAGAAAGAGGTGGTAGAGAAGCTGACCCATCTGTAGGTGGATATTTTTAAGGGATGTTTTTGAAGGAGGAGAGTTCTTCGAAATAAAGTTATATATAGGTGGGGTCAAAATCTATGAGAAGTGTTATTTTTCCCTTTTTCTGAAAGTGATTGAACAGGCCGGAATTTCCGCCTGCTTACAAAAATGTGCCCCTTGTGGTTTCGTGTATCACTGGAAGTATCATGTGGTAATTAAGGTCTGTCTCAGACCTGGTGTAATAGGTTCGTCGTAGACTTGAGAACTCTAAAAATCTCCGTCCTTGGAGGAGAAGTGCATTGTGGACTTATGAATCAAATTATCTTTAATTTTCATTTTTTTTTTTGTAAATAGAGTTATATATAGGTAGGGTCTAGTATAGGTCTAGATGTTACAATATATATGAAGTCGCATTTAAACATTTTTGTATACTTAATTTAATTTATTACAATGGGTAACATTAACCATCAGTTGAAATAATAATGTGTTAAAAAATATATAAAATAAGAATTCGATATATTGATAGTGATTCAAGAAGATAATATGTTGATAGAATTATGAAAAAGTATTGATCAAAGATAACTTAATATTGTCTATCGAATAAAAAATACTGAAATAGTAAACAACATGCAACAATAATATATTAATTATCATAAAATTAATATATAATTACCATAAAATATAATATATAATTACCAATAAATCATATATTAAGCTTTCGAAAGCTTAAAAGCCAAACATTAGTGAAGATCTTCCTACATCCAATGAATTTTTATTCAAATGTTCCTGTGCCATGTTATTTCAACTTTTCTAAGCATTCACTTTACTGTCTTGTAGTCCCTTGGATATTTCTCCCTAAGATCTGGTTTTTGACATTTTTTACCATCGCCAATAAAAATATTCTCGCAGAATAAATACAAGAATATACAACTCTCAAGAAAGAAGCACGGAATATATCACGCGCTGTCACTGTCCAGGTTTAAGCAAAGATAAGCTTGTCAGCTTTGGGGGCGTCCCCATGAAAAATGTTGCGGGGGCTTAAGCCCTGAAGTATAATTTACAATGAGCCCCCTTCTTAAAGAATGTGCCAAATCGATTACTCTCCATCATTATACCTCCGCACGAAATGTTGCGATTTTAAAAATATTGGCTGTGAATAAGAATGATATATTATTGATTTGGTTATCACTGAATCGAAAGCATTGCTATTGATATAGTTCGAAGAGTCTTCAAGAATGGGTATCAAATATGAAAACTATTGTATAAATATTTAATTGTTTAAAATGATAATATTCATATATATAATTTTATTGCTAATATTTAAACGACACTTTTAAGCATTTGTTATTTATATTGTTGACTTTAACTTGTATATTTCAAAGTATTGGAGAGTATGCAACTCAATAGTTTAATGGACAAAGAACTAATATTTGAAACCAACGTAATAAATAAGAAGTATATATCAGATAAAAAGGCCTGATGGCGATACACATATCTGCCTGCTGTCGACCATGTGGGTTTTGTTTTTGGCTCTACGGTCAATTTGTGTTAATTAGACCAGGACCTACAGTTTAACGGGAATTCTAAATTACTAACAAACATCCATGTCGGATTAGAACCTGAATTCTGTGGTGCCACCAAAGATCAGAGTGCTAGCCAATTGGTCATCAGGTAGCTGTAGACTAAGTGGTATAAGAAACATCAACAACAAGCGTGATTATTTAGATTATATTCTAGGTTATCTTTAAATGAAAATATAAACCCACCAATTTTTACCCACCCACATAAAAACCACATTTTTTTATAAATCCATATATGTATAAAAGACATATATTAAAATTTTTGATGTGTATATAAACACTAAACGCTATCGGTTTTCTTTTGATAATATTACAAAAATCTATTACATCGATTTATTCAATTCAAAAACTGCAGGGTTAAATGAATAATATTAGACATTAACGCAGACCAACTAGGTGGAATTATTTAAATTGCATTTCAGGTATAATTCCACACATAAACTTAAACATCATTTGCATATGCAAAGAAAAACTTGAATTTATGTAATATTCAAAATGAATGCATTAAGAATCGAGTAATCCAAATCTTTAATATAACATTTTTTTTTCTTAAAATATTATTACACATCTTCAACAAGCGTTACGTGATAGAGATGTACATGATTGAGGGTTTCTTTTTTTTTTTTTTCTTCAGAACCTAATTCCAAATAATTTATCAAACGAAATTGATGCTTTTAAATCCATTAGTTTACTTTCTTCACAAAAGCGGTTTATTGGCGATACACCCAAACCTATTGTCGACGAATAAATATTTATAAGCCTATTATAACAATCTTCTTTGTCCAGAATTCTGTTTTAAATTTTCTGTTTATTTTCTGAGAGACAAAAATACATAATTTGTTTCCTTTTATAAAGCGATTAATTTTCAAGAATCCTCTTTATTCCTGAAGCCTTACATACCTACATAGGTTTGTTTAGACCAGGAGACATATTAATTCATTATATTTTGGTAAAAAGAACCACTAAAAAGTTTATTATTAAATATCATTAAAGCTAATGTATATCAAACATCGTTATAATGAAATAAACTATAAGTAATTAATACGTTCCATTACATTGATTTAACAATCGTTTTAAAACTTGGATCGATTTCTGTAATAGAAAAGTTAAAATTGATTTTAAAATTTCCTCGTTAAATTAAGCCGTTATTATTAGTATTATTATTATTTTTTGCTGGTTAACAATTATTGTGATAAAAATTATTTTTGGTAGATTTATATTAATATATATATATATTCTTCATTTTTTATAAAAAATTAAATTATATTTCATTTATATCTTTTTTTCTATAATTCTTAAAGAAATAATATTTTTAATTTCATTTAAGAACATTTTCATTTTCAAATCAGTTACAAATAATAAGTGTTACTTAGTAATGAATTACCATTCGACTACTTAAAAACATTTTCTACTTCAAATTTTAATAATAACTCTTCTGTTAAAAAATTATTCTCACAAAATATTAGATAACTAAATATTTATAATAAATATGTACTTAAAAACATTTAATTAAGTAACAAGATTATAAATATCTAAATTTACATCAAGTTTCAGAAATTAAGGGAAATCTATAATGAGGCATATAAATAGGATGTTTTTTATATTTTATGCAATAACATTTTTCGATATTAAAAGAATTTCGTAACTTCTGTAATATTAGTTTATATTTAAGATTAAATAAATCCACAAATTCGTCTTCAACTGATTTCAATAGATCATTAGATAATTGAACTTTATAAGATATACCAAAAACTTTCACAAAATATTACATAATTAAATATCTATAAGTAATATATACTTAAAAACATGTAATCAATTAACAACAATACAAATATCTAAATTAATATCAAGTTTCAGAAATGTGTATATAAATAGGATGGTTTTTATATTGTCATGTAATAACATTTGCAGATATTAAAGATTAAATTACATTTGCAGATCAAAGATTAAATAAGTCCTTCAACTGATTTCAATATAGCGTTAGATAATTGAACTTTATAAACCATGCTTAGTTAAAATATTTAATTATATATCTTATATGTAGATTTTTAAACTAATTAGTTTATATAAAATTTTATTCCAGGTAAATATACATCGATGCATAAAAATCTATATCGATATATATCGATGCATAAAAAGATTGTCTATTTATGCTTTATCAATTTTAAGCACTAAAAATGATTTGCCTCACTGAATCCATTATTGTATTACATTTAAATCCAACACATCTCCATATCCGTTTCCCCAAAATTGCTTCTCAAGAGGATCGCATCTTTTAAATTACCTAGAACCACCGGACAAACCAGACAAAAATCTTCCCATTTCTGCAAATTCGCTTAACTTTAAACAACCCGTCACAATCCCTACGTTAAGCGAAATGCCGTAACTCCATCGGAAAAACCGTAGATGATCTCCAGGAAATTCAATTTAAAATTTAAGAACTGGAGTAAATAACCTTCGCCTCCAAATCAACGCACACCATTAAAACAAGAGAGACCCAAATGGTAGAGCAAAAGGATTGACGCTTGAAACGAACTTTCAACAACAACAACAGCAGCAAAAGTAAAAAAAAAAAAAGATGGACCAAATTACTTGCATCTTTTTTAGTGGAAAGCGGCATTAAGAGATGAAGAACAACGGCTTCAATGCAGCAAAAGCGTCAAAGTTTAACTCCAATTAATGTGTTTTGAAGCTGTAAACGGTCCATGTGACCATTTCGGGATCTTTTGAGAAAATCCGGAATTTTCCCCCAGAAGAATTTACCGTGAGTATATATTGTTATGGCTATGGTTTAAATTACAGGCCATTACACTCCGGGCTCTCTCTGTTGTGCTGGTCATTAAAGGCATTAAGTAGACTGTTCCCCCCGTAGAACTGTTAGGAAAGCACATCTGATGACAATGAGAATTTTGGCCCTTCTGTTTGTCAAACGTGCCATTATTTGGAGAAGGTTTTCCAAAGCTTTTCGGTGCCTTTTTTAATACTGGAAGAATCGTGGGATTAGATTGAAACTGGATTAAGTCTTTTCCATCTTATTGGAGGAAGGAATGAAGTAATTTTTCTAGATCGTTTTCACCACAAAAATTCTCCAGAAGAGGAAATGATTTATTCTAGTTTATTTTTAAATTTTGAAAATTTTATTATGTAAAAAACACATATAGGATATTATAGAATTAATCGTGGGATTAGATTGGAACTGGATTAAGTCTTTTCCATCTGATTGGTTTAAAAATGAAATAATTTTTTCTGGATTGTTTTCAACACAAAACTTCTTCAGGAGAGGAAATGATTAAGTCTGTTTTATTTTAAATTTTGAAAAATTTATTAACCACGGTTAAAATAGTTATAGGGTTAATCATGCGATTAGACTGAAACTGGATTAAGTCTTTTCTATCTTATTGGAGAAGAGATGATATACTTTTGTAGATTGCTTTGTTCTAAGGAGAGAAATGATTAATTTTGTTTATTTTAAATTTTGAATATTTTAATATGAATCATTGATTAATCATGGGCTTAGATTAAAACTGGATTAACTTTTTCCATCTTATTGGAGGAATGAATGAAGTAATTTTTCTGGACTGTTTTCAACACAAAACTTCTTCAAGAGTGGAAATGATTAATTCTGCTGTATTTTAAATTTTGAAACTTTTATTATGAACTACGGCTGAAATAATTATAGGATATTATAGGAGTAATTATGGTATTGGATTAAGTCTTTTCCATCTTATAAGAGGAAGTAATGAAGTAATTTTTCTGGATTTTTCGACAAAAAAATTCTTCAGGGAAGAAATGATTAATTCTGCTTTATTTTAAACTTTGAAAATTTTATTATGAACCATGATTTTAAAAATTATAGGTTATTTTAGAAAACTGAATGCAATTCTCCATTTAAGTTACTAAAGAATATATGTGTTTCGTTAATATTCATAGATTTTAAACTGAATTAAATCTTTTCCATTTGATTAGTTAAATATTTAAAGTAATTTTTGAAAACTGTTTGCACCTCCATCAGTTCCTTCTTGATTTTAATTTAGATAATTTTACTATGCCACAAAATTTATATAATTATGAAATATATATATTTATGGATATATCATTTATATATCTATAGTTTGTTCAAATTCTGAAAAGACTCTTTTAAACCTAGGATCAGTAATTCAAATGATGAATGGTTAAAGCATTACTTAAATGAGTCATGTCCTTGCTTAATTCAGTATTCATCGCATTTCTTGATGTGTAAAAGGATTGGATTTGAAAGTATTTCTTTGTTGTAATTAACTTAAATGTGATTTTCCCTCTTTCTGGTAAATATATCTTAGAAAAACAAAGTTGCAAGTGTAGTCTCTTAATTACAGTGTGAATTTATTTTTATTTTATTTACAGTAATTTATTTAAAGCCGAAGTAATTCTTTTTTAAAAAGTAATTTATATACTTTAGTAGGAATAAATAATAAAATAAAAATAAAAAAAGTTATAATGACTTAGTTAAACAGTAAAAGAATTTTTCAAAAATAATGAAAAAAAAACACAAAAAATTAAAAATCAATTTATCCGTAAATAAAATTTTCTAATTTATTTTCAAGTTTATAAAAAAAAAAAAAAAAGTTTTTAATGATAAAGGAAGTGAACATAAATTAAGATGTAGTTTTCAAAAAGAAAGTATTTCTATTTCTATCAAAATGCTTTGGGTTAAAAAAGAAAAAAAAAGTCATATTTTCAAATCAAGTTTAAATAAATTTTACTTCATTTTGAAAAATAAAAAGTAATTTTTTACGTCTTGTAAAATCTTGTAAAATACATAGCCAGAAATTCTGAGACATTTTCATTAAAAATACTGGGATAAATGCGGGATAAAAATAACCTATAAAAAGATTTAATTTATAGGTTAAAACTAAATTAAAATACATAATAATCAAAATTCCATAAAAATTATACAGAATCATAATAATTATAATGAAACGATACTAAAGCAATTAAATTATGTCTAAAAACAAAATTCCACTTCTCAAATTTCCATTTATCTAATGTAATGTGAAAATCTACAAATTTATGGACACATTTTCTGCAGTTTCTAAAATTAAAAATTTATATACAAATACCATTTTTTCAAATGCATCTGTAACTATTTGTATATATATCTTTTCTAAAATTCTTTTATTATTTTTAAAATTTTAATAAAATGAATAAAAAGTAAACTTATTTCAAATACATAAAATTTTAATATTTTTATTTATTTATTTGGAAACATGATCAAAGAGAAAATATGTAAACTCTAACGTAATAATAAAAAAAAAAAAAATTTCAAGATTTATTTACAAAAATTATAACATCTTTATTGATAATGCGTTTTGAAAAATGTTTTTTCTTGAATCTTTAACATATTAATATTTCAGTTATTGATATTTTTGAGATATATTTTCTGCTAAATATATTATTAAAGTATTTATTTTTTTTTAAAATGTGAGCAATGCCATTTAAGAGCAAAGGCGTCATACATCTTGAAAATACTTATCTACTAATTGAATCTTTCAATAAAAATTATTATCATTTTGTATCGTATGAAAGATTAAAAATTAGAGCTTTGAACTTTTGTTCATTTATAAACTCATTTTCTCTTTCAAATTAATGAAGGGAAAAAAAAAAAAAAAAACGACACACGAATGAATTTTCTTTCAAAATAAATTAAATAATTCATTTCTGTATATTTGCCGAGAGAAAATTCAATGCATTTCCGAAATTAAATTATCTGTTTCTTTAAAGATAATGCAAGAAAAAAATCATCCTAAAGGTAGTCTCGATTCTTCAAAGTTTAAAGAAATACTTATGAATTAAATGTAGAAATGGATTCATTTGATTAAATTGAAAGTTTAAATGGTTTTTGAGTATTTTTTTATCATACTTGTTTTTTAAAAAAACCTTTTGATTTTGTTTGACAAGTATATACCTTTCAGGAAGATAACTAAATCTTTCCTTTTTTTTAAATCTTTCTTCACTCCGAAGATTGAGAGTGCTTAAAAGATTGTTCAGAGTAATTATTTTCATTTAGGTTTTTAAGTCATTCGTGACCTTTTATTTTGTACTTATGAAATAGTGAATTTTTATATTCTTTAATCCGAAAATAGGAACGAATGTTAAAAATTGTGTTTTTAAATGATTTTAAAGAGTGGAGAGGTCTTGTGTTGAGATCTTACCAAAACTATTTAAATACCAACACACGAATCTATGGTGTATTCAGTATAAGTAGATAATCGAAAAGTTACACCATGAAATTCGAAAGGATAACTCTTGACAACTGGCTTACCGATTACGGAGTACCAATGGGGATAGACCCCTTAAGCTCCTCATCTTAATTCATATATAAATTCACGATTTTAATTGGCTGCTTAAGGTAGTATAAAAAATGCAAGATAAAGTTTCAAAAAATTAAATAAGTGGTGCTCTAAAAATTAAAAATACTAAAAATAAATAAAAAAGTAAAATACAAAATAAAAAAATAAAGAATTTAAGTTTAAATTCGGTATAATTAGGACCAAAAAAGTTAAGATGCACATCCTAGCTGTATAGCGAATGGAGCTGGGCTTCGATTCGAACCTTCGACCTTGCGGTCAGACATTATTCGTCCCCTTCTTCAATAGCGCAACAGCTTTATGATGGTCCAAGACTTTCTGCCTACTGGTAGATTCCAAAATAAAGACATGTCTTCTTTTTGCGGGGTAAGATTGTCAGCCCTTTGCCCAACGGTCTACAGTCATATTACACGGGGACCTACAGTTTAAAGCGGATTCCGAACCACTATAATCATTTATGGTACCACCGGAATTCTAAATCGAACCCTGTTGTACCGAGCACCAGATCAATAGTTACTAGGTCAATAACAATATTAGGCTCATTTATTTCACTTTGTATGGACTTTCCATATATTGTTTACTGCCAAAACAATTGTAAACAAAACAAAATAACTTTTAAATGGTAAACAAAAAATATAAACTTGAAATTCATAGTAAAAACAATAATTTCAAGTTTACTGCAGGACAACTAAAACTCGACAAACTACGAGAACAACTATAAGGACATTTCGTATGGAGTATGGAATGAGATTTGAATTTTGAAGAGAGAGTCTTTTTATTTTTTAATAGTCATTTTGTGTTTTAGTCATTTCCTGAATGATCCTCGAATACCAACACTAGCAGATATCTTAACAAAAATTGTTGCTAAGATCGTCAAATTATCTTCAGCCCCGAAATATTTTTAGTTTTGAACAATATACAATATTATTTTTCTAAAACAAAAACCACGTTTCGCAATAAAAGTATAACTTAATCTGTAATTGATACAAAAAGTATCTGAAACTCAGCAAATACTAACATATTTAAAAGAAATTTTCTTAAAAAATATATAGATCTTGTATTGAAATTTATTTCACTACAATTAATTTCAAACTACAGGAAGTATTTTATCCTTCGCTACCTTTCGCACGAAATCATTCATTTTACGTACGTTTAATTTTAGGCGTAAATAAATAAATACATTTCATAATAAATGAAATTTAATTTAATAAAATTAACTAATTGTTATAAAATAATTAATTAATAAATTTTTTAATAAATAATATATAATTTAATAAAATAATGATTTATTATAAAAAAATTTATTACTATTTTAATAAATAATTAATGCATTTTATAATAAATAATTAATTTAATAATTTTACAAATAAATTTTGCTTTGTTATAAATAAGTACTTATTATATATTTTTTGCATTTTTATTCAATGAATTTTAGTCTATGAATCATTTAAATTTGTTAATAAGAGGCATCGCAATAAGTATATGGTCCTCTTTAAAAGTATATTTTTCTAAAACAAAAAATAAATTTCACAATAAAAAAGATAGTTTAAGCAATAATTGATTCAAAAATTCTACTTTACAAAAACAGCAAACATCATCATCAGCAGCAAATAATAACAGATTTAAAAGACATTTTCCTAAAAATTATGTAATGTATATAAAAGTACTTGGCAAATGTATATAAAAATATACAGATCTTGTACTGACATCTATTTCACTATAATCTATTTCAAAGTATAGAAAACATTTCATTCGTCGCACATCCATTTTACAAAAAAAATAATAAATAAGCACTTATTACCTATTTTTACATTTTTATACAATTCTAGTCTATGAATCATTTAAATTTGTTAATAAGGCGCTATCGCACTAAGTATACGGCCCCTTTCAGAAATAAACCCCCCTTCTCTTTGACACTGGAAACTTAAAAGCCCGGCAACCGTTCAGACATTCCGAAGTTAACTGCATTTTCAGCTTTTACGTGTTTGCATGTGTCAACATTGGTAATGGATACAGTTTAACACATCGGCCGTTATCTGTTGCGAAAGACAAATCCGTTATTGGAGAAAGCGGCCGCATCTTTTTCCAAATCTCCGCTTCCTTTTCTTAAACGCTTCCCTGATGCAGCGATGATTAATTTGCCTTTTAAAAATATCTACCAGATTAAACGAGCCGTGGTAGGGAAATATTGGCGATGAGATAAAACGGTACGCTTTTCGTCTGCAACAGAATTAATGTGTTGCCGCCTGCTATGAAAAATGTTGAGAATGTTGGAATTATAATGGTAAAACGATATGAAAGTCTTTTTAGGATTATGACATGAAGCATATTTTTAATACCTCTGTGCACGTATTTTAATGCATTTCGCTGAATGATCTGGCAGGTTTTAATGTATTTGATATCATAATTCGTTGTATAGTTATCTTGCATTTCGTGTTACAATTGTATATCTTGAAATTTTATATATTTTTTTTTTATTATCAAAAATGAAAATGACAACATTAAACATGTAAGCACAACATTTGCGTAGTGTATGTTTGTGGCAAATTCATGATGTTGTGAAAGTCTATTGTTTTAAAGATGATTATGGGAAATTTACATTTAAAAATGGTATTGTATACATTTGTCTAGTAGATAAAAATAAGCGTATTGTATAGATTTATTTAATAGATAAAAAGCGTATTTTTTTTAAACAAAAACATATTTCACAATAAAAAGATAATTTAAGCAATAATTCATGCAAAAATAATGCTTAGTATCCGAAAATCTGCAAATACTATCGTATTTAAAAAAAGTTTCGTCAAAATATATAGATCTTGTACTGAAACCTATTTCACTATAACTTATTTCAAAGTACAGAAAGCGTTTCATTCATAGCAAACTTTTACATTTTACATTACAACTAATAAATAATGCGTATTAATAATGTAATAATAAATAAAATAATAAGCTCTTATTACCTATTTTTACATTTTTTATACTGTATCAAGTTTGCAAATCATTTATATTTTTTAATAAGCGCCATCGCAAATAATTATACGGTCCCTTTCAGAAATACACCCTTTCACTTTGACACTGGAAACTTAAAATCCCGGCAACCGTTTAGCCCTTCCCAAGTTAAACTGCATTTTCAGCTTTTACGCGTTTGCATGTGTCAACATCGGTAATGGATACAGTTTAACATATCGGCCGTTATCTGTTGCGAAAGACAAATCCGTTATTGGAGAAAGCGGCCGCATCTTTCCAAATCTCCGCTTCCTTTTCTTAAACGCTTCCCTGCTGCAGCGGGATGATTAATTTGGCCTTTTAAAAATATCTACCAGATTAAACGAGCCGTGGTAGGGAAATATTGGCGATGAGATAAAACGGTACGCTTGCCGCCTGCAACAGAATTAATGAGTTGCCGCCTGCTATGAAAAAATGTTGGGAACGTAGGAAATGAAATGATAAAACGTTATGGACGTCTTTTTAGGATTATGACATGAAATGAAGCATTTTTTTTTTTTAATACCTCTATGCATGTAGTATTTTAATGCACGTCGTTGATTGATGTGGTATTTTTTAATGTATTTGATATCAGAATCCGTTGCATAGTTATAAATATACAATTGTAACACAAAATGGAAGATGTCTGGCAATTTTACAATATTTTTTGTAAAATAAATATATAGTAATCATAAATGAAAATGAAATGTCCTGAATGAAATGAAATCATAAATGAAAATGCTAAAATTAAACATGTAAGCACATTTACATGGTATATGTTTGTGGCCAATTCATGATGTGAAAGTCTCGGATAGTTTTAAGGATTATTATGTGAAATTCACATTTAAATTCGTATTGTAGAAATTTGTCTAATAGATTTATAATAATGTTATGTCTATATAAAAACATATATAGAACACAAATACCGTTACAGTGATCTAATAACTTGTTCGCTATCGAATCTACAATATTTGTTTTTCGTATTGTATACTTTTGTCTAGTAGATTTATTATAATATTAAGTCTATATTAAAACGTATTAGATCACTGAAAATATATTTGTGCTCTGTATAATTTTCTTTCGTAGATTCTACGGTATTTTTTTTTTATATTGTGAACATTATATAAAAATTGTATATTCGTAATGTATATAAAAATAATAAATAAGCAGTTGTTGCCTATTTTTACA
This sequence comes from Caerostris extrusa, assembly GCA_021605095.1. NCBI lineage: Eukaryota > Metazoa > Arthropoda > Arachnida > Araneae > Araneidae > Caerostris > Caerostris extrusa. Next base: position 6,915 of record BPLR01005416.1, on the reverse strand, counting down.
TTTTTATACGCTAAATTTAGTGTATGAATAATTTAAACTGTTAACAAATGTCATCGCAATAACACACCCTCACAGAAATAAACCTTTCTCTTGACACTTGAAACTTAAAGTTAACTAAGTTAACTGCATTTTCAGCTTTTACGTGTTTGCATGTGACAATATTGGTAATGGATACAGTTTAACATACTGGGCCGTTATCTGTTGCGAAAGACAAATCCGTTATTGGGGAAAAAGCGGCCGCATCTTTCCAAATATCCGCTTCCTTTCTTAAACGCTTCCCTGATGCAGCAGGACGATTAATTTGTCCTTTTTTAAAAATATCTACCACATTAAACGAGCCGTGGTAAGGAAATATCGGCGATGAGATAAAACGGTACGCTTTGCGCCTGCAACAGAATTGATGCGTTGCCGCCCACTATGAAAAAAATTGTTGGGAGCGTAGGAAATGTAATGATAAAACGATATGGAAGTCTTTAGGATTATGTCATATGCATTAAAGAAGCATATTTTTTAATACCTTTATGCATACATTTTAATGCATGTCGCTGATTGATCTAGTAGGTTTTAATGTATTTGATATCAGAATTCGTTACGTAGTTACGAAATGCAAGATATCTGGAAATTTTTTATTATCATAAACGAAAAGATAAAATTAAACATGCAAAGCACATTTGCGTAGTGTATGTTTGCGGAAGTTCATGGTGTTGTAAATGTCTCGGGATGTTTTAAAGATGCTTATGTGAAATTCACATTTGGCTGGCAATTTTATGTTATTTTTTATTATCATAAATTAAAATGGTAAAATTAAATATGGAATCACATTTGCGTTGTATATGTTTGCGGCAAATTCATGAGGATGTTTAAATATCGTAGATCGAAAGATGTTTATATCGTAATTATATACATTTGTCTAGTAGATTTATAATAAATTTAAGTCTATATTAACACATATTAAATCACAGTAAAGGAATTTATTCTGTATATAACTTTGTTCTCTCTACCTACGGTTTCATTTTTCGTATTGTATACATTCGTCTAGTAGATTTATATAATAATTGTAAGTCTATATTAAAACATATATAGAACACAAATACCTTTACAGTGATCTAATAACTTGTTCTCTATCGATTCTAAAGTATTTGTTTTTTTCATTTTGTATACATTTGTTTAGTAGATTTATAATAATATTAAGTCTATATAAAACTTATTAGATCGTTGTAAAGGTATTTGGGCTCTGTATAACCTTTTTTCTTAATAGATTCTACGATATTTTTTTCGTATTGTATACATTATATAAAAAATATGTATATGCATATACATGTTTTTTATGTACATTACATATAATACACATAAAAAATAATAAATAAGCAGTTATTACCTATTTTTACATTTTATACCAGGAATTCTAGTCTATAAATCCTTTTAAATTTGTTAATAAGCTCCATCGCGATAAGTATATGGCCCCCAGAGATAAAACCCCTTCCCTTGACACTGGAAACTTAAAAGCCCGGCAACCATTTAGACCTTCCGAAGTTGACTGCATTTTCAGCTTTTACGCGTTTACATGTGTCAACATTGGTATGGATACAGTTTAAATAACATATACTGTTATTATCTGTTGCGAAAGACAAAACCGTTATTGGGGAAAGCGGCCGCATCTTCCAAATCTCCGCTTCTTTTTCTTAAACGCTTCCCTGCTGCAGCGGCATGATTAATTTGGCCTTTTAAAATATCTTCACCAGATTAAACGAGCCGTGGTAGGGAAATATTGGTGATGAGATAAAAACGGCACGCTTGCCGCCTGCAACAGAATTAAATGTGTTACCGCTTGCCATGAAAAATGTTGGGAACGTAGGAAATGTAATGATAAAAACGATATGGAAGTCTTTTTTAGATTATGACATGAAGCATATTTTTTAATACCTTTATGCGTGTATTTTAATGCACCTCAGCTGATTGGTCTGGTATGTTTTAATGTGTTTGATATGAGAAGGCGTTGCATCGTTATAAATATACAATTGTAATACGAAATGGAAGATGTCTGGCAATTCTGTATTATTTTTATAATCATAAATGAAATGATAGCATTTCACATGCAAACAAATTTATGTAGTATGTGGAGTGTAAATGAAATTTGATACTGTGAACGTCTCGGTTTGTTTTTAAAGGGATAACTATGGGAAATTCCCATTTAAAATCGTATTGTATATATTTGTCTATTAAATAAAAATAATCGTATTGTATACAATTCTCTAGTAGATAAAAATAAGCATATTGTATACATTTATTCAATAGAAAAAAAGCGTATTTTCTAAAAAAAAAACTTATTTCACAATAAAAGATAATTTAAGCAATAATTGATACAAAAGCTACTTATCACCTGAAAATCAGCAAATACTAATGTATTTAAAAGAAAATTTAGTAAAACATGTAGATATAATACAGAAATCTATTTCACTATTTCAAAGCAGAAGCATTTCAATCACAAACTTTCACGAGAAATCAATCATTTTGCATTAAAAATAATAGATAATCACTTATTACCTAATTTTGCATTTTTATACGAGGAATTCTAGTCTTTTGAATCATTTCAATGTTATTCAACTGCATTTCAATAAGTATACAGCCCCTTTTCAAAAATAAATCACCCTACTTAGTATCTAAATTTACTACTTAGTATTTTCGTAAAAATATATAGATCTTGTAAATGGAATCTCATTCCACTTACAACTCATTTCAAAGTAGAGAAAGCATTTCATTCATCACAAAAATTCACAAAAATCATTCATTTTACATTAAAAAAATAATAAATAAGCAGTTATTATCTATTTTTAATTTTTAAGCGATGAATTCTAAACTATGAATCATTTAAATGTGTTAATAAGCGATTTTTCAATAAGTATACGGCCCCTTCCAGAAATAAACCACCCCTTTTCTTTGACACTGGAAACTTAAAAGCCCGGCAACCGTTTAGACCTTCCGAAGTTAACTGCATTTTTCAGCTTTTACGTGTTTGCATGTGTCAACATTGGTAATGGATACAGTTTTAACATATCGGGCTGTTACTGTTGCGAAAAACAAATCCGCTATTGGGAAAGCGGCCGCATCTTTCCAAACCTCCGCTTCCTTTTCTTAAACGCTTCCCTGCTGCAGCGGGATGATTAATTTGGCCTTTTAAAAATATCTACCAGATTAAACGAGCCGTGGTAGGGAAATATTGGTGATGAGATAAAACGGTAATTGCCGCCCGCAACAGAATTAATGCGTTGCCGCCTGCTATGAAAATGTTGAACATAGGAAATGTAATGATAAAACGATATGAAAGTCTTTTTAGGATTATGACATGAATCATATTTTTTATTAACTTTACGCGTGTATTTTAATACATTGATTGATCTGGCAGGTTTTAATGTATTTGATATCAGAATCCGTTGTATAGTTATAAATATACAATTGAAACACGAAATGGAAGATGGCTGGCAGTTTTATGTTATTTTTTGTTATCATAAATGAAAATGGTAAAATTAAATATGGAATCACATTTGCGTTGTAAATGTTTGCGGCAAATTCATGAGGATGTTTAAAGATCGTAGATCGAAAGATGTTTATATCGTATATATATACATTTGTCTAGTAGATTTATAATAAATTTAAGTCTATATTAACACATATTAAATCACTGTAAAAGGTATTTATGCTGTATATAACTTGTTCTCTATCTACTCTACGGTTTCATTTTTCGTATTGTATACATTTGTCTAGTAGATTTATAATAATTTTAAGTCTATATTAAAAATGATCACTGTAAAGTTATTTCTGTTCGATATAACTTGTTATCGATTCTACGGTATTTTTTCATATTGTGTACATTTTCTTGTAGATTTATAATACTTTTAAGTCTATATTAATATATATTATATATCACTGTAAAGGTATTTTTGTTCTATATAACTTGCTCTCTATCGATTCTACAGGGTTTTTACAATTGTATAAAAAGTTATTTACTATATTTATAATAATTGTAAATCTATATTAAAACATATCAATGGAATGGTATTTGTGTTCTATATTACTTTTTGTTTTCTATTGATTCTACGGTAGTTTTTCGTATTGTATATATTTGTCTAGTAGATTAATAAAAATTTTAAGCCTATATTAAAACATATTAGATCACTGTAAAAGGTATTAGCCTTCTATTTAACTGGTTTTCAACAATTCTACGCTATTGTTTTACAAGAAACATGATTTTTTTAAAAATATAATAATATATTTCGACATTCAAACATTTATCTGGAAGTGGAAGGATATTCAAACTTTAACCATTAAGTCAGACATCAATAAGAGAAATAGTTGTCATTTCTTCACATCGCCATTTGTTTGTAATTAGACTTTTAAGCTAATTTTTTTTTTTGTTGAAAAATAAATTTTTAATGAAATATAAGTAAATATTAATATATTAGAACCATTTAATAACTAAGAAAACTATTGCATCAATGAATTAAGTCTGTAAAATCAATGTACGTGTAGTAACGAAACAACAATGCTTGCTCCATAATGATATATCACAGTGATGAGATTTTTCTATATCAATTATATAATTTATGAGTACAATTGAAATTTATCAACAATTAAAAAAAATGCCTTTTATGAATCTAATTTCACTGAAAGGGTTTAGAAAATCAAACAGTATTATCAAATGAAAATTTATTCAAACAAGATTAAAAAATAAAGCATTTAATACCAACTAGAAGAAAAATATATAAACAAATTTGAAGTATAATTATTTTATTTTTAATGCAGATAAACAATCTTTAATTGCTTTCATCCTAAATTATATTATTCCTTATTGAAGAATTGCTTTATCTTAATTATTCTTCAATTCTGCCCACACACCAAATTCAAAATTATCTTCCAGTAGACAGTAACATCAAACAAATAAAAATCCTATTTCTTCTAATTTGTTAAAAACCTAAGCAATTTAATAAATATTTATAAGAACTTATTATAATAAACTTTTATTAACAGCTCTTTTTAATCATCAGTTATCTGTTTTACCTTCTAATTAAATTGCTTTGAATATTCCAAACAAAATTTTCTTCGGCATTTAGCAAATCTTATTTTCCTTCAACAAATTACAATATTCATGGCAGAAAAAAAGTATATAAATTGAACCATAAACATTTCTAATCAATTTCTAACTCTTCAAATTAGCATTAACATTAACACTCAATAATTTGGTATTCATTTTCATTCTCTGTCGTTGAAAATGAGTTATTTTAATTTGCGTTACGTTCTACTTCCTTTTTATCGGTTTTAGCAATCAATTTATTGCATTTTGCTGTATACCCAGCAGAGTCGTAAAGTCGAGACATTGAGTTATGATAAAAAGTGCTGAATATATCATGAGTTGCATTTTTCAGTCGACAAAATATATTTCAAGAAGTCTCTGAATAATTCATGATAAGAAGTAAAGGACTACTGATAATTAATGACAGGCATTTTGATGAAAACCGTGTATTATTATCATTTTACTCATACAATGTAATTATTTACAAGATCTATTATCATAAATACAGTTTAAAAAGTGTAATTTTTTTGTATAAAATATTTAAGGGGAAATGAAATTTGCAATTACGAACAATATGTATTACACTAGTATTCCAAATTAAATCAATTTTCAGATTTGGTCCAGTATCTTCAAAAACTACTGGAGTTGTTTAGCATTTTTCTCACAGGTAGAGTTTTGGCATTTCATTCCTAGGAGAGAGGAATGTATGTTATTTGACAAGTATATAATAACCCATTATTCAAATTTGACAGCAGATAGGCAGTATTGTGGGTAGTCATATTACACGCAATTAGTGTTTTGTACTAACAAGAACAATCTGTCACCAAGTCTGATAGCAGATATTCGGTGTTAAAGATAATGAGACTCAGAAATTAGTGAATGTCTGTGCGACCTTCATAGACTGAAACAACTACAGATTGAATATGCACTATACCATGAGTTATTTCATCGTGATTGGTGATAGACCACGAGCTGAGAAATGTCTATTCCAATGAGGAGTGAGGAAGCTGATCCTCCAGATTGATTGATTGTCTTAAAAGGAGGGATTTTTATTTCTTTTATTTTGATGAAGAAGAGACAGAGTTCTGCTACGAGTCGACTAGAAGTGTTGTTTTTCTTTTTTTTTCCTGAAGTGAGTGAATAGGCCGGATCCCCTTTTTAAAAGTGAATCCTTTATGGTTTCGCGTTTCACGCCATGTGATAATTAAAGTCTGACGTAGACCAGGTAATCAGATTCGACGTATATTCGAGAACTCTGAAAATCACTGACCTTGGAGTGAACTGTACTTGTGATTTAATTGTGCACTTGTGATCAAATTTTTTATTTTATTTTTAATTTTTTGTATAACTCAGAATGCATTATTTGTATGTATATATTTATAGTGCTTTTAAATAAAATTAAAGTGTTCTATGAACCTGCAAAGTGGCCCACTTCTTGAAGCCGTTATAGATCTAGTATATACCGATTTATATAATCATAAGGAAGAAAAGGTGCTATCCAACAGTAGTTCCAATCTATGGTACTTTTTATAGTCCCAATTATCTAATTAAGTTCCTCTATAATTTGTGGGATAAAAATGGCATCACAATGGTCACCGCTTTAAAAAGTAGTAGCACCTAAACTGAATAATAACATATTCTGATAACATAACCAAATAAAACAATTAAATGAGTCAGCTTAATACCTGTTCATTAAAAATATGTTAAGCTGCGTTTGCAAAATATTCTTATTTCTTAGGATCGAAAGTAATAAATATTAAATAAATTCAAATTTTTAGAATTATAGCAAGAATCATAAAACATGTCAAAATTGTGAGGCATTGTATAAATTTTTTAAACATATAACA
>BPLR01005415.1:0-183542 GCA_021605095.1 Caerostris extrusa | reverse complement strand
TTTTATAAGGAAATTCAACCAATTCACAAAAAACATGCGTTACATCCATTACAATGTCTACATCAATTCTATAAAAACCCTTACAATGTTTACTGTGTATTACTTTGTGTGTAAAATGTAGATATACTACTGTATGTTGGGTGAAATTGTCTAATAGGACGCTTCATAAATTTTAAATGAACTATCTAACCACTGCTAATTTTTCATAAGTATCACCAATTGTCTACAGTTTGATTTCTATATGACAAAACCAATTTGATTCTACTTAAATTTTTCAAATAAAATATAAGTTACAAATCGGTACATAAAAATAAATAGAAGTTAATAAAATAATTTTTTTTATACAATTATGAAATAGTTTTCATTACAATAAAAAAAAAAAAATACATAACCTCAAATTTTACCACAAAATTGTGTTAGGGATTTGCAATATAATATTGAAATATTTTGAACCAAGGTATTCTAATATTTCTAAAATGGAATTTGCTTTAACAATATAAATTTACTTTTTGTTATTTGAATATGTTATACCCTGAAAAATGTTGCATTCTTTATACATCCTTTTGTGTTGAAATTTTTATTTAAACCAATGCAATTAATATAAAAAGAATGTTTATTATATATACCGAAACTCTTTTAGCAAAACATATAATAAATAATAAAATATATTATTATTGTTAAAACCGACATAGAAATGATGCCGTTAGTCTACGTATACTCGTAGGGACGGCCAAATAATTTAACATTAATATAAAATTAATAAAAATACAAAAACTAATACTGAAACAAACAACTATTTACCTTTACTTTTTTATACTAACATATACAATTACAATCAAATTTAGGATTTTACACTGGCACTTGAAACAGAATAAATAAAAGATGTTTATAGAGAAGCAATCATAATATTACGCATACCTCAAATGAAATATTCCCATTGTGTAGGCAGTGATTTACCAGTAGCCTCAAAACCTTTTAACAAAAAGAATGCTCCCCCTCAAATTCAAAGATAGACATAGATATATGTTATAAATTATCCCAGTAGCCATTCTCGCAGCAAAAATTGTGTAACCAGGCTCACGCACTGTCACAGATCGTTCGCTCTGCTTTCAACGGGTCTTCCTTTTTGCCCGCAAAAACTCCAAAAAGGGTCCCACCAAAACCCACCGGTTGGACCTGACCGGGTGACCGGGAGGGGTTATCTACCATTCCTGGATTCATACAAATAATAAAGGAAATACCCTTACCCACACACAACAGGATAATTACCAGTCACAACATCTATGTTTATCACACACAATGTATATTAACAATATATAATATCTTCAAGCTACACGTGCCCCCGGGTAGGGTTAAAAGAGTAATAGCGGTGCAGCACTTGCTTGTGGCATAAAGATTAAGCTGTCTCTGTATTACCAGCTGCCTTAGAATAACAACAACAGCATTAACAATATATATAATAAATAACTTTTTGAATACAAAATATAAATAAATAATATAATTAAAAATATTATTAATAATAAAATAAAAAGATAATTAATGTTTGCAACCATCACTAAAAGTGCTGAAAAATAAAATAAAATAAAACATTAATAATAAAAGAATCGCTTCCTGAATTTTTATGTATTGATTAAAAAATCTTAAAATGCAGTGACAATTGATAAATGTAGATTTTTAGAGGAACATTTGGTTTTTATTTTTTAAATCTTCGTAGCAAACTAATATTTTCCTCTAGAAAAGCAATGTTAGCAGCTTCGATCGTAAAAAGTCAGTAACAAAACTAATTTTAAGCAGAAGGATAGTAAAAAGCGCAGCTTACACTTCTTCCGTGAACCTTCAATCAATTTTTTTGCTCGTGTAGTCAATATGTTGCCATTTCTCATTAGCAAAATCAATCAATTATTTAACAGGTTAAATAGCACATAATTACTTCTTTTAATGAGTCTTTAAAGCTGTTTGAGTGGTGTTAATGGTAGTTTCTGTTTGGGGTTTATAGTAATTATTTGTTTGTTGTAATTAGAAAAAGGGTTTGGTTTGCTGAAAGATAAGATTCACAGAAAAAATGAAGGTTTTTGTATAATAATTGAAAGATGTAGTGTATTGAACATTTTCTTTGCTTAATCTTCTTTCTTTAATACTTTATTAGTAAGTGAGATAGAAAAGTGAAAATTAACTTTCATAAATTTTTATTTAAGTATGTATTATATCTGAGTTCTTGATATGCAGAATTTAAATCATTTTATACAACTCTATCAATGTGTAATATGCTTAATAACACTAGGGTATGGATAAATAACTTTTCTTTTATTTTTAAAAGAAAAAAAAAAGGTTTTATTTACGTTTATAACGTAACTTACATTATACGTTTACTTACGTACGTACTAAATGTTCGTACATTAGGTAAACATCTATTTGGCGTGTACGAAATGAAACGCATACCAAAGATCTGGAACAGATTAATGACGAAAACGGTACAGCTGTAATTATAGAGTATCACTTAAATTCTTTAAATTATAAATTTCGAATATTTTAGATTATTTCATTTTCAAAACAAATAAATTTTCTTGCATTTCTTCTCACTCGAAATAAAATCTATTTATAAGTTTATTCGGGAAAGTATTGATATTAATATGATATATCCTTCAAACTTTTACTTCTAGAAACTCAATTAAAACAAAATTCTACGAAAACGTTTTTTACCCAAATTTGACACGGTACTTGATGATAAGTAATATCATCTGTTAATTATTAATATGGAGTTAATTGTGTTCACTAATCTCATTTGCGGTTTTTAGCGTCATCTCTTATAGACGGAAGTGACCAAATCTTTCTAATTACAATTTTCAATCATAATTGCTTTCTGTATGAAAATTTTTTTCAGAGAAAACTTCTAATTAGCAACCAACGTGAGGTTAGATACTTTGCTACAATGATCGTACTGTTTCCTATTCTCAAGTTATCAAACAGGCCTTAAATGAATTTAGCATGGAGGTTGTTCTACAGCAATATACTCTATTACCAATAGAGAATTGAATGGTTCAGCTAGAAAACGTTGTAACGATAGAGATCCATGCACCTGTTCGAAATTAAAATCTTCTGTGTGCTATTCGGGGAAAAAGGGAAGGAAGTTTATTATATAATATGCTATCGCATTTGATGGCATCTATTATAGCTATTGGATGGAAAATGCAATCAACTATGTGGGAATTCACAGGTGGGTATTTTTAAAGTAAAGGTTATGTAATTTATTTAAGTTTGCAATTGAGGCAATTTGAAGACTGTTTTTGTTCCAATTACTTCCTTTTATATAAATCTCTTATTAAAAACAAGATCAAAACAAATATATATGCTTTGCCATATTAGTAGACTTATGTGTATAGTTCCAGGAATTTTTATATCGGCATGCATTGGTTTTCTAACAATAAAAATAGCAAAATTTTGAAGACATATCCTTAAAACTATAAACTGATGTCCAATTTTTTCTCTGAATTTATTACACACACCACTTGGTTTAAAACATAAAATCACAAAAAAAAAAAAAAAAAAAAAAAATTTCTTTCAATTTTTGTATTTATAAATAAAAAATGCATCAGAAAATTTAATTTTTGTTACAATATCAATATGAATGGCTGAACATATAATATTTGATATTTTACTAATGAATTAAAATTGTTTAATTTTTCTGAATTCACTAACATTTTCATCAATAAAGATAATAAAATTTAAAATAAGCTACTAAACTTTTCTATTTTATTATTAACTAAACTATAAACTATTAAACTTTTTTTATTTTGTCGAATAAGAAATATTTTTTCGTTGGTAAAATTTAGGTTTTATATAAATAATTTCGTTTTTTTAATAGAACTAAAAAAAGCATTTATGACATCTGTTTACGAAAGTCTTATTTTATCTCATAAAAGAACTATCTGTGATTAGAGCTTTGTTGCAGAGTGTGTTTGTTGGTGTACATACAAATATTTCTTCCATTCCCTGATGGCATGTGCTACCATATCAGCTTTTAAAAACAATTACATCGACTGTGACGAAGGATTTTAGATTTAAGGGTTTTCTATTTTTTTCTTTTTGCATTTTTGAAATTTTTTTTATTACGTCCTGCAGATTCGAAAATTGACTCTGGAATTTTTACCAGAATGCATTATTTCTCTTACAGTCGTGGGAAATGGGAACTATCATTATAAATATGTAAAAATTTAGTAGGATTATTCAAAAATTACACGTTTGCAGCTATTAAGAATTGTTCAAAACTAAAATCAAAAAATCATTCTATCGTTTAGGAACGATATGGTTTTAATATTGTTTGATTGAAGTCAGAGTTTAATATGAACATTTGCTTAATAACAACATATTTAAGAAATTAATTTTCCCCTTTAAAACTTGCTACGTTTTTTCTCAACCATGAATCAACCATTTCTATTTTTATTCCAAATAAATTTATTCCGTTGCTTAGAACTCTTAGTTCTTTTAAAAAAACATTTTCTAACTCGAATAAGAATGATAAAAAAGAAAAACAAGTACAAATTCTTCTTATATTCTTTTCTATAATTTCAAGACAAAATTTCAACAACCTCTTATCACTCGCAACTATTTTCTAAAGAAGTTCTCATTTAAAAACTGTTCATAAGGAATTTTTTAATTTCTGCAAAGCCTTAAAAAATAATGTGTCGTCTTTGGAAATATAGATCTATTCTTGTGTAAGGAATTGATTCTGTAAAGATGTGCTAAAACATTTTTTTCTTTACTCTTTAGATTAGTGTAACTTGACGTTAAGGGTGTTTGAATTATTTTAAGCAATAAGTTGTTGTATTGATAAATAACGAAAATTCATATTATTCATTAATGTTTCAGTTCTTCCAAATGTGAATCTTTTATATCACTTTCCAACCATGAAATAATTATTTTTAATTCTATTCCAAATAAATTTATTCTTTATGTACAGTATTTTTTATTAGAAAAAATAGTATTTTTAAAAATTTATTTTTTTCGCAACCATTTTCTAAGATTCTCCTCTCGATGAAATTGTTGACAGAGAGAGAGTTCTCAGTTCTAAGATATTTGAAAGTATTCTTCACACAAGGTGTAATGCTGTGAGGCATGAAAAGTTGACCAATTACAAAACTTATTCTATGACGTCATAAACGAAAACATAAAATTGGTCAATTTTTAACTTTCAGTCGCGTCACCTTTAATATTTGCCTTCTTTAAAACTCTAAATGAATTTATAAAATTATCCTCATTGATACGATTTAAATTATGAAGCAAATACTTGATAAGAAAAGCAATGGGAGAAGAAGATTAGACAATAATATGCTTTTATATAAATTAGAGTTTCTCAACATTCAGTATTTGCGATCCATTTTTTAATCGTAATTTTCATAGCACCGCGACTCCCACACTGTTACAATAATAATGTATTTTGAATATTATGAAGCTAATACTACATTAAGTACGGTAAACTCCTCCTGGTGCTCTTCGAACCGCGCACACACACTGCGATCTGTATGACACCTCGTGTTGTCCTGCTGGTAGATGCTTATAGATGTTTTTATTAAGTTTTTATGAAAGAATCGATTTGCTTTATTTCTATTAAGAAAAATTTACTTCTAAAAACTAATGCTAATTTATTTAAATACATTTTTTTTTTATTTTATTTGTAAATCTTAAGATTTATAAATAAAGTTATTAAAATGAAAAGTAACGTTTTGGCCAAAGGCATATTAATTTAAGAGAAAAAAAGTTGAATTTAACTTGCCCGATATAACACATTACGAACTTTCCTAGATAATCTTTTTAATCAGGTACATTATGTTCTACATGAGTTCACGGTATGGGGCAGTCTGTGACAGCAAAGATGAGAAAATGGCGCTTTCAGAAGACTTTTTAGAAATAACTGCCTGTCTCGTGAAAAATATGGAAAACTCACAATTAGACAGTTCACATGTCAATTAATATACGCTATCATTATCATCATCGAGTCTTTTCAATTCTTAAAACAATGTCTCCATAGCATTATTTTTAATCAATTTTGACTTAGAGAAAGTTTTCTTATTTGTCAAATATTGATTTTGACATATGAACTTGAACAGTGTATAATTAAGTATCATTTTACGACATAAAAACATTTTTTTTAAGAAATAGAAATCAGATTAAATAATCAAAAATAAATAATTGTATATAAAATATGAATTGAAATTATGTGATTAATTACATACCGATAAAGAAACTCAGCAACAATGTTCATTTTCACAAATTGAAAAGATAAAAGGGTTTGTTAAAAAAACATTATTTAAAATATGAAAAAAAAAAAAAAAATACTAATTGAAAAGAATGAAAATATTCCGAATTTCTTTTCATAAAAATGTAATTACATAAACACTAATAATTAAAATTTCGCTTATTAATATTGTGATCAAAGGATATTAAATTGCACAATTAATATTAATTTTTTTAATTTACGAAATATTGTATTAGATAAGCATAAAAAGATTTCATGAATTAAGTTAGAAATTGAATCTCTCTAAAGGATTTGAATATCCGTTCGCTAAAAAGAAAGTTATTTTTAAATAATAGTTTGAAAACATTTCTAAGAAAAAAAGTTGTGATGTAAAAACATAAAGATTTCAAAGAAATCATGCAATATCAGTTTGAGTTAATGAAAGGAAACAAATTTAAGAATTTGTTTCTTTGAAATTTTCTAAGAGCTGTTTTGAACTCTGTTTTTTAATGCATGGAATAAATACCGACTTAAGTTTTTTATTTAAAGGAATTTTATGATCTGTTCCAAATATTTTACACTTCGTCAGAAAAGCTTAGTTTTTCAATGGTATATCTCCAGAAACGGATACCAAAAATAATAAAAGCATATGTTTACGTAAAATGTATTTCTAATTTAATATCCCTGAAAGAATATTTTTTATTTTTAATAGTTTAAAATTATTTTATTTATGTAATTATATTGAGAGAATTTTAGAATCTTATTTTAATTTAACTTCAACGTAAATCATTTATTAATTTAATTTTCTTTAAAGAAAACTTTTTAAGATTTATTTGAAGTCTTGAGTGGTATCTTCAACTAGTTATCTACAAGATAAACAAAAAAACATATTTAGTATAGCATTTATTAATTAGAGACTATTATTACTGAATTGAAAAAATAGAGTTATATATATATACAAACTTTTGAATGAAATTCAAAAAATAAAAACTTCAAAATAAAAAAAAAAACTTACTAAAAACAATTTCAATTACTGTCGCAAAATGACTAACTATTATCAAAATAAAAACAATAGACGCAAGCAATAATAAAATCAGAAGCAAAATATCAAAATGATGTTTGGAGTGAAAAGAGCAGTGTTGTTATTTGCCGTTTGAAATTCATTAAAACACAATTCTTAGCTTTCTCGTGGCAATAAAAATAAGTTTTTTAATCAATTAAAAATTTATTAATAAGAAATTTTTTTTAATTTTCGTCTATTAAACTTCTCAGATAAATTCATGGAAAACCATTTATTTTCTTTACATTTAAGTTTTATTGTTTTTAAAGGTAGTTTAACAATATAATGGCTTGCTTTAATATTCTATTGCGTTAAAAAAAAATATAGTTAAAATTACTATTTGATTTAATTAAAAGAAATATTTAGAATTTGTTTTTGTAATTCTTTATTGATTAAAATAACATTTTACAAGAACAGAAAAGGCATTAAAAGATGATAATTTACTAGTTTAAATTGTAAAACATTTATAAAAACAAATAAAAACTATTTTTGTGCAAAAAATTAATTAACTAAAAAAATTATAGTTCATTTATTTTGATGTAATATATTTTTTAGAATTTTACGAAAAATTTGTCCAACGATATTTTTTTCTCACAATTTATCGAAGTTTTGTTGTATAAATACCCAGAAAAATTTAGGTCACAAATTGAGGGAGTACATAAAAAACTTATATATATATATATATATATATCCATATATATTTAGAGTTTAATTTATTTAATATGTTAGCTATTGTAAATTTTACATCTACTTACATTTTTAGTACAATTAAAATCAGAATACTTTTTATATGCATTCACTTTCTTTAAAGAGGTATAAGAAATTATGCAGATTGGAAACTCTCTGGTTTAAAAGAAAACAGTTGAGAGCCCATTCAAGCAAAGGGCTATTGTAATCATGTCAGTAATACCTTTAATAAAAATACCATTTAAAAAAACGTTTTGTCGTTGTTGATCTTGAATTGAAATACAATTATTTATACAAAATTTTTGTTTGTTGATTTGCATGCAGTTTCTATTGAATTAATATTACAGTAGCTAATTTGCGTAATAAAACATGCCTAAAGCTAATAATATTTTTTGTATTTCTTTTATTGTTTTTCCAGGGTGGATTTTGCATATGCTTCTGTTTTAAAGATTTTTACTACTTTTAACATCAGATTCATGATGTCTACATCATTCGAATAATATAACACATTTCATTTAGAGATAAAGTTAAGGATGAGAAATTAATGGTATAGTATGGCAATTTAAGACATAAATGTATTCAAAACTGTTGTGTATTGCATTCAAAAAAATCATTTAATTAAGAATTTGTAGACTAATAATATTATCGTTTTGGGTTAAGTGCATTTTACAAATCTTTATTCTAGAAGTGTGTGCTTTAAATTTTAATGTTATACGGATTCATTTATTTGCGGAACTGCAGAGAAACAGAATTCTGTTTAATTTAGTGAATCAACTGTGTTAGAATGCAATCTGCACATCGCATTACTTGAATGTTTCTGAATGAATTAAAGTTTAGTTATGCACAACACGAACCTTAGCGCTCCTGTATAAATGCAAAGTAAATAACTCTCTGCTTTATCTAAATATTTACTATTTATCCTATAACTAGAAGCAGTTCTTTAAAATATAAGCATATGAAAATGGATACACATTTATTGCTAGTAAGTAATAAAAACAAAGCCAGTTATGTGCCTTTTTTATTGGAGAAGAAAATCAAATGTATTTGATAAATAATTAAAAAATGGTACACTGTATATTTTTGTATTTATTTTAATATGACTTCTGTACCGAAAATGGCAATGTATTTTCCAAGCGTAATGTAATTGATAGCAACAATTTTGCTTTTAACAACAAACAAATAATTCAGTTAAATATTGACAAACATTGCTGAATATATAAAAGCATTTCAAAATTTATCACCATTTACTCAACTCGTAATTCAGAGTTAAAGTACGCAGCTTAAATGAAGGAGGCGCATCGATAGTCTGTCTGTTTAATCTGCTGGTTTATTTGGTCTGTATCTGTATCTATAGTATGGTCTATCCTATAGTATCTATAGTATGCTCTATACATATATATATATATATACACTGAAGTGACAAAAGTCATGGGATAGCAATATGAAAATTTTCAGATGGCAGTTCGCGTAGAACAGGAAATGCGCAGTGCTTTCGCAGAGCTTTCATTTCTGTTCTAGTTATTCATGTGAAGAGGTTTTTGACGTGATGATGACCTCACGACGGGAATTAACAGACTTTGAACGAGGAATGTTAGTTGGAGTCATGCCATTTCGGAATCGTTAGGGAATTCAACATTCCCAGATCCACTGTGTCAAGAGTGTGCCGAGAGTATGAAATTTCGGGCATAACATCCCACCATGGACAGCGCAGTGGTCGACCGCCTGCACTTAACGACCGAGACCGGCGACGTCTGCAAAGAGTCGTAAATTCTAACAGACAAGCAACACTGCATCAAATAACCGAGAAATCAATGTGGGACGTACAAGGGACTTGTCTGTTAGAACTGTGCGGAGAAATTTGGCTTTTCTTGGGCTATTCCAGCCGAATACCGACTCGAGTGCCTTTACTGACAGAACGACATCGCTTACAGCGACTCTCGTGGGCACGTGAGCATATCGGTTGGTCCCTAGATGATGAAAACCGTGGCCTGGTCCGATGAGTCACGATTTTCAGTTGGTAGAGCTGATGGTAGGGTTCGAGTGTGGCGCAGGCCCACGAAGCCATGGACCCAAACTGTCAGCAAGGCACTGTTCAAGCTGGTGGTGGCTCCGTAATGGTGTGGGCTGTTTTTCATCGGAATGGACTTGGTCCTCTGGTGCGACTGGACCGAACATTGACTGGAAATGCTTATGTTCAGCTACTTGAGATCACTTGCAGCCATTTATGGACTTCATGTACCCAAACAACGATGGGATTTTTATGGATGACAATGCGACATGTCACCGGCCCACAACTGTTCGCGATAGGTTTGAAGAACATTCTGGACAATTCCACCGAATGATCTGGCCACCGCCCGACATGAATCCCATCGAGCATTTATGGGACATCATCGCGGGTCTGTTCGTGCCCAAATCCTGCACCATCAACGCTTTCACAATTATGGACGTCTATCGAGACAGCATGGCTCCAATATTCCTGCAGAAGACTTCAACGACTTGTTTGTGAGTCCCATGCCACGTCGTTCTCACTTCGCCGGGCGAAAGGAGGGCCGACACGATAGTAAGTATCCCATGACTTTTGTCACTTCAGTATATATATATATATATATATATATAAGCCAATCCATTGGCTGAATATTCCTGTTCTCGTTAGATCACCGAAATCAAGCATCATTGGGCGCGGTCAGTACTTGGGTGGGTGACCACCTGGGAACACCGCGTGCCGTTGGCATTCACAAATTTGGGACCTGAATGGCCGAGTGTTCTAGCGCTTGTTGCCACAGGTTTCGGGTTCGAATCCCGGCGGTGCCCTGGATGTTTGTAGTAATCCATTTTAAGCCGTAGGTCCCGGTCTCCTATGACTGTAAGAGTGTCACGGAGCCAAAGTCAGACTTCTATCTACAGGGTGCTCCATCACAACAGAAACTGTACGTATATATATATATATATATATATATATGTTTGTTGTCTTATCCCACCTGGCTGGCCAAGACCACGAGCCCATACGTACTCATGATTGAAGGAGAAGGAAAAAGAAAGGAAAACATAGAAGGAAAGGGGGGAAAACATAGAAATATGGTATAATATATATATATATATATATATATATATATATATATATATATATATATATATATATATATATATATATATATTCCATATTTCTGTGTTTTCTTCCCCATATGGCGTACGTATGTAGCCCAGATGTTCGTAAAAGTCTTCTTAGAGTATTAACCTACTATACTCCACCAATAGACAATAAGTGGGGTCAATTCATGTGCTACATATTTGCGCAGTGTCTACTGAAGTTAAACACACCATAAAAATTGTTAACGCTATAAAACCAGATTGAATTCTAAAAAATATTCACCTTTTTATCTTTATTAACATTTTACTTCATTAATTAAAATGTATCATTTAAATTTGAATTTTTATAAAAGTTTAATAAAAGCACTCAAAGATAATTCTTATTGAATTTGAGTAATGCTACATTAAAAACCATCATGTTACTGAACAGTGTCTAGATATTAATTAGATGACCCATCAATAAAATATATTCTTCGTTAAAAAGATAGAAACCAAAGGAAAAAGAATTTTACTCTATGCATAAATTGTTGTATGCCATCTTATAAATGTGTTTAAGTTTAGCGTTGTAAATTGCTTGATGTTAATGGTAATAAGATTTTGTACAGTTTTATAAATGAAGACGACGTTTACATACTTTTAAAATGAAATACTGGAAAATGAAATTGCAATTAAAAATAGAAAAGTTGATTAAAGTTAAGTTTCATATTGCATTTTTTAAATTGAAATATTTATTTCCTTAAAAGGAAACAAAAAAAAAAAAAATCATTTGCAACATTTCGATTTCAAATAATTTAATTAATATTACCATACCGTGTATAAATGCCAAAAAAATAAAATAGAATAGAATATATTAAGTGTGGATTATTAATCTAATAAGAACTTGACGGAAAAAATTATTATTGTAAACTAAATAATTTAATACGATATATACAAATTTAATAGGGTTTTATACGGTCGGTCGTATAGGAATAGTTAAAAAATGATTTCTTAGGCTTTTTCTTTAACTCTCAAATTTATCTTATAATTACAATTAGCTGTCGTAAGAATTTTTTTTTAAATTTTGTAAGCTAAAATGTTTCATAAAGTCCTCTTAAAACTAAATGATTCATTCCATTCTAAAGTTCATGCTTGTTATTTTTAACAACGTTCTATTACTTTGACGACAAAGAGATACGACAAAGTGGAATGGAACGTTTTCCAAACTGAGCTCTTTGAAAATTGCATTTCATTTGAATACTCAAAGTTGAAAAGTAGCGCACTATTTTGAAAATTGCGGAACTATTATATGAAATAAATAATCAGGAAAAACGAACTAAATGGAATCTTCCTAAATCTGAATCGCACAAAATGTTTTAATCTTTAAAGAATTTAAAGTTCTTTTTAAAAACGATGAAAAAGTAAAAAAAAAAAATATAGGTTAAACATTATGATCAATATACCATTATCTTTTATGTAGTTCATATGATAAATATAACATTATCTTTTATGTAGTTTCATATCATCAACATAGCATTATCTGTTATATAGTTCATATGATCATTACGATACATTTATTATATCAGTGAAGTGCATAAAAAAAGTTAAAAAGTACATTTAGAAGTAAGTATATCTAAGTAAGTACATTTAAGTAATACACATCTAAGTAAAGTTACATTTAAGTAAGTAAGTACATACATCAAGTACTAAGTAAGTACATCTTTAAAGTACATTTAAGTACATTTAAAAGCACATTTACGAGTATTATTGATCATATGGACTAAAAATGTTCTTTATTGTAGTTCATATTATCAATATATAAAGTTCATATTAAAAATAATATGTTCAATATTGAACAATAAAAACCTATTAAAAAGAAGCTAGATTTTTCAAATGAATAAATAATTACCTATTAAACCATAACCATTATCCATAAAATCTTTATCAAAAAAAGAATTTTCATTCAAAAAATCAAACCCAAAAATACACCCTTCAGAAAAGGCTTAATGAAATAACATTACATAGATATTTAAAAACACGTATTTTAAGCAAGAAAATAAAAGCGAATTTGAAAATATAATTTCAGAAAACTCATTTTTCTTGTTAATTAATAATTACGTCACTTTTTCCTAACTTAATAAGGTGCTTAATAAATTAATAAAAATCTTCAGCATCTTCATTAAAAACAGAAGTTACACTTGTTTATGAGGAAAGATTTAGTAAAAAAAAAACTCTGTTACAATCGCCATATTTTTGAAAATTTGCAGCTCTTAATTGGAGAACGGAGAGAGGGGCTAACAAATTACCGCCATAAAAAGATAATTAAGAAGGAATTGAACTAATAAGCTCCGTGGAAGAGAACTCACTTATTGATTCGAGTTTTAATATTACGTTGAACTTTACTTCTTCTTCTGCCTCCATGTTATGTGATCGCTTCATTTTGAACCTAATGTCAAAGAACTCATTTGTCCTCCATCCTTTCTTTTTTATGTCCTCCATCTAATTAGGTAGAAGCACCTCTTCATTAAAGAATTCCAGAAGTAAATTGAGACAACTTATGTCATTTCTGTCCCGAGAGAATAATAAAAAATGCCATCGATAAATGAAATTAATTCTTGCTTTTAAAAGTTATTTTGCGGCATAAAGCATGTATCTTGATTACATCCCATTCACTACTGGTTAAATTATTGCTTTATTATGTTTATTAGCATATTTTAATGTATGGCTGTATAATTAAAATTATAAGGGAAAAAAAGCCAATAGATATTAATTTATAATAACGTGATTGCTTTTATTTTTGCACTTTTCTTCATATGTATATATATATGTGTGTGTGGGTGTGGGTTTCCCGCGTAGATGTAAATAAGGACGTACAATATACGGAGATATAGTATTTATAGCAATAAAAGTTTCAGTGCATAGAAAGGAGTGCACAAATATTTTTATTTTGAATGAGAGAACATTAGTTGTGAAACTGACCTAATCTCATTATTTTTGCGTGTTGGCAATTGGATAGTGCCTATTCTACACTCATGTCCATAAATTAAGGATAATGAAGTTCTGGCAAAGAAAGAGACAGAAGCAAAACAAATTTGTCTATTTATTAAACAAAAGGTAAAGAGCAAAAAAGATGCTATATGTTTCGACATAATTAATAAAAATTGCGATTTTTACTCCCTGAGCAAATTTCAAAAAGAACCTATTTACAAAAAACAGTATAACATGGTTAGTATGATGGTTAATATGGAGTATGTCTCCCGGACGATGCAATACAGGCCTTACAACGCCTAGGCATGCTGAGTATCAAATTATCAATCTGATCTTGGGGGAATATTACACCACTCATCAAGCAATGCCCTCCGAAGTTCCGGTTGATAGGTGGGAGGGGGTTCACGGGATGCAATTCGTCGGCCAAGCATATCCCACACAAACTTTATTGGATTCAAGTCCGGTGAGTATGCTGGCCAATCCATACGGGTGATATTCTCCAATTGAAGGCATTCGTCTACAATGTTTGCACGGTGAGGACGGGCGTTGTCATCCATAAACAGAAATTCAGCACCCATGGCTCCCCGAAACAAACGTACATGTTGTTCCAGAATGACTTCCCGATAGATGTGGCCTGTCATCGTTACGCTTTGAACATGCAGGTCAGTTCTGGAACCAAGAATAATTCCTCCCAAAACGAGCCATCCGGCACCAACGTAACGGTGTCGTTCAATGGTGTTCTCTTGGTGGTAACGGGTACCTGGCGCTCTCCATATGAAAGTCCGGCGAGAATCAGACTGCAAACTAAACCTGGACTCGTCGGAAAACATCACACCAGACCACTGTTGCGGTGTCCACAATGCATGCTCTCTACTCCAGGTTAATCGCAGGCGACAGTGAGTTGCGGTAAGTGGAACACATCTGACAGGCCTACGAGCATATAGACCAATGTGCCCTAAGCGTCTGTACACGGACTGCCTTGAAACTGTCGTACCGGTAGCTGACGAGACAGGTCTGATGCTGTCTGCTCCGTCTGTTTTCTTTTGGCAGTAACTGCTAAATACCGGTCCTCATTCGGCGTTGTAACTCTGGGGCGACCTGTGCTGTAACATCTGCTCACATTACCATCATCTTGGAATCGTGGCCAAAGCCTGAGATGACACTCTGGGCGATTGTAAGTTCCTCGGATACTCCAGCTGGGTACGTCCACATTCCAGTCGTCCGACAATTCTACCACGTAAAAAATCATTCAAATGCTTCCTTTTTGCCATAACTATGCGGTTATTGCACTGAAAGACTTTAAAGCACTTGTGAACAATTTTACTTCTTTGCCACCATTCCTTATATACCCCTCTCTTACACTCTCGTCATTGTGACGTGCTATCCGCGCCATCTGGTGGTTTCCTGCAATTTGTATGCATATTCTTCTTCAAGAGATGTGATAATTCTACAGGTGAAATTTTTATTTTAGAGTTCAATTTCTGTGTGATTCTGAATTATCCATAATTTATGGACATGAGTGTACTTCCACCTTCACCATTAGTTGAAAAGTATAGTACTTATCATCTTCTTCGACATCCAATGGCGAAAAGCTAACAAGAGCAAATAGTGCACGATGGCTCAGGTTTGAGTAAGATGATGGAATGCTTTGCAGTCATTGCTTTCAAAAGCGAAAAGGTTGCATGATGATTGTGACAACTTATAACCTATATAAATTGCTTGCATCGGTAGTCAGACTGCTTGCTGTTTAGTTGGCGCTTCCGAAGATTTTAACGTTACAAGCAAATCTAAAGTAATTCTTCTGTTAATGCAATGTCCTCCATTTATGGCCCATTGGATCAGTGAAAAATTCGTGTTATACACTAATTGAATAATACGAAGTATATTGATGGAAAAAAATGGATCAATATTTATACATGGTAGTACCATATTGTAGAAGGAAGGTCCTTATTTTCCTTGGTGGCAATTGGATAGTACCTAGTCTCCTTCCTTTTCTTACACTGTTGTCTTCTGGATAGTATCTATTCTATTTCCTACTCCACAAATAGTAGTATGTGTATAGGACTTATCATCTTCCTCGACCCCAATGGCGCAAAGGTAACACGAGCAAAAAAAAAAAGTGCACGATGGCTCAGGTTTGAGTGGCATGATGGAATGCTTTGCAATCACTGCTCTCAAAAGCGAAAAGGTTGCATGATTGTGACAGCATATATAAATTTCTTGCATCAACAATCAGACGGTTCACTATGTCTCCCTGAATTTAGCTGCAAAATGGGCCATCTGTGGCATTTGCAGCTGTAGAACTTCATTGGCTATCATTTATGGATTTCCTAAAAATGCATTACAATACATGCACAATCTATAAAATGCCTGTGAAAATTATGAATTACAGACCTCATTCCACTGACACTCGTGATATTATGCAGTACATAAAATCTATTTAAAATCAACGAGAAAAATCATGCTTTTTGCAATATTATATCTTATTTAACAAATGATAATTATATTTGTCCTTTATATGTCAAAATCAGGTTTTAAATGCCAAAAAATAATGAGTCAGAACAATTAAGGATTTGGCTGGTAGACAAAAAATTCGGTTAATCCCCACATTTCAAAATTTTAAATCAGATTTAGTAACAAAATAGTCAATTGTAATGAAATAGACGGAGAAATTAATTTTGAAGTTGGAAAACAAAATCAAAAACTACATAATACCTCCATCAAAGTAAATATTAAATATTTAAAATTACAAAAATATTTGAGACAAATTACTTTGAATAAAATAAATATTGATCTTCGAATGTTACCTGTGATTAAAAGAAACGAGGTTATGCTAATGAATAATTTTAAATAACTTTAATTAAGACCAGTTTGTTTAGCTTACGCAATATCCCAAATTATTTGAATAAAGGCACAAAGTTAAAGGGCAGCAGCAGATGAAAGAGAACAAACTAAACCAGAATCATTTCAAAGAGAAATACGACACAAACAAAAGATTTTGATGCAGCTTTCATTCGCTTCAGTTAGCCCAAATCGAAACTCTTCCAGAGACGCAATTATTTCACGGTATTCAAACACAAACGGACTGTGATAAAGCGCATTTAAACAGTCATTACTAACAATAATTACAAACGCTACTGCCATCAGAGATCTGGGGAATTGATTTATTTTCTAAACCTCGTGCTTTCTGAATAAAATAATAAATATTTATGCAGAAAGGATTGAGAAGCAGTGTGTGTGTGGTATTTTCGAAAATCAAATGATTTGAATGCATTAATATTTAATGGGTAAAATATTTAGCTACCTTCATTATTTCTCATGCACGAAATTTGTTCAACTGGGTTTAAAAAGCTATTCTGGAAATACAGGTATTGGGGTGTATCATAATTACCACAAGTGGACTTTCAAATTGAAGTTGGAATTTTGGCACAAAGTTCTTTTCATTTAATATATTTTTTGTATTTATTTTGCAGGTATTCTCAACTAGAAAAGAGCAGAGTAATTTGGCTTTTAAAAGTAACTTAATTAAGAAAAACATTGAATAGTTTTGCGGCCTTTTCTTTCAGTCTCATCATTTGCA
The DNA here is from genome assembly GCA_021605095.1 of Caerostris extrusa. Classification (NCBI taxonomy): domain Eukaryota; kingdom Metazoa; phylum Arthropoda; class Arachnida; order Araneae; family Araneidae; genus Caerostris; species Caerostris extrusa. The sequence goes on along the minus strand of BPLR01005415.1, from coordinate 165,932 downwards.
TATAAGTTCCCTTTGCGTGATGAGAAGTTCCCCAATTATAAATGCCTTGCAATTAGCCTAATTTCTTCCATTGGATGAGTGAAAACCACCGAAAAAAATATAGTTTGAGAAGTATTTTTCGTTTCAAGTGAATTCAAAACCTTCAAAGTTAATCTTAACTAGGAAACGAAGAAGTAATTTGATGAGACGACTTGGAAAATAAGCTCATTTAGTTTGTAAAAAGAAGAGGAGTTGGAAAACGTAACTAAAACATTAAGTACTTTATCGGAGAAAGATCATACGATACATGCAGTGTCATTGAAATTCGTTATATCCAGGTGATTTATTTCCTGTCATGAATAAATTTCTATTGGCAGGAAATGCTTTTGTGGCAAATAAACGTTATTGATACCAATTGAACAAGAGCAGACACTTTTTTTTTTTAAATTTTTAATTAATAAAAATTCTAAATAAAAATATAACGATTTCACACTAATTTTAAATTTATATTTTATGTGAATGAAAAAATTGTGAATTTTTTTAAAATTTCGACATGCTTTGTTTGTTTTTTATCCCACTTGGTAGACAGCAACATCTTGACCATGCAAATACCTGTGCGGACTCATGGAATTAGGGAAAGGGAGAGATAACGTGTTGTGATGAAGCACCCGTAGATAGAAGTCTGACTTCACTGCTTGACGCTGAAGAAGGAGGGCAGTGCCATCCGGGAGAACCTTTAGGGGTATCCACCCTGCACTTGAGTATCATATGGAAAAAAATGGAAAACTTCCGCCTGTATAGGGGAGTATCATCATTATATCCTGTTTAACAAATTTTATTTGCATTTGTCCTTTTTAATCTACAATTATGTTTTAAATGCCAAAAAAAATAATAAATGTTTCCGTGAGAACAAATCATGATTTGGCTAGTAAAAAATACGATTAATCCCTACATTTAAAAATTTTAGAGGAGATTTAGTTACAAAATAGTTAATGTTAATTAAATACATTAGAGAATGGAGAAATTAACTTTAAAAAGCAATGACTACACAATACTTTCATCAAAGTAAACATTAAATATTTAAAGTTGCAAAAATATTGAAACAAATTGCTTTCAATAAACTAAATATTGATCATTGAATGTTACCTGGGATTAAAAGAAACGATTCTATGTTGATGAATAATTTTAAATAACTTTAAGTAAGACCAGTTTGTTTGGCTTACGCGATATCACAAATTATTTGAAAAATGAAACAAAGTTAAAGGGCAGCAGCAGATGAAGAGAACAAACTAAACCACAATAATTTCAAAGAGAAATACGACACAAACAAAAGACTTTGATGCAGCTTCATTCGCTCCAGTTAACCCAAATCGAAATTCTTCCAGAGACGCTATTCAAACACAAACGGACTGTGATAAAGCGCATTTAAACAGTCATTACTAACAATAATTACAAACGCTACTACCATCAGAGATCTGGGGGAATTGATTTATTTTTCTAAACCTCGTGCTTTCTGAATAAAATAATAAATATTTATGCAGAAAGGATTGAGAAGCAGTGTGTGTGTGGGGTATTTTCGAAAATCAAATGATTTGAATGGATTAATATTTAATGGGTTAAAATATTTAGCTACCTTCATTATTTCTCATGCACGAAATTTGTTCGACTAGGTTTAACAAGCCATTCTGGAAATACAGGCATCTGGGTGTCTCATAATTACCACAAGTGGGCTTTCTTAGTGACAAATTGAAGTTAGAATTTTGGCACAAAGTTCTTTTCATTTAATATATTTTTTTGTATTTATTTTGCAGGTATTCTCCAACTAGAAGCGTGCAGAATAATTTGGCTTTAAAAGTAACTTAATAAAGAAAACATTGAATAGTTTTGCGGCCTTTTCTTTCAGTCACACCATTTGCATATAAGTTCCCTTTGCGTGATGAGAAGTTCCCCAATTATAAATGCCTCGGAATTAGCCTAATTTCTTCCATTGGATGCGTGAACACCATTGAAAAAATATAGTTTGAGAACTATTTTTCGTTTCAAGTGAATTCAAAACCTTCAAAGTTAATCTTAACTAGGAAACGAAGAAGTAATTTAAAGACGACGTGGAAAATAAGCTCATTTAGTTTGTATAAAAGAAGAGGAGTTGGAAAACTTACCTAAAACATTAAGTGCTTTATCGGATAAAGAACATACGATACATTCAGTGTCATTGAAATTCATTATATTCAGGTTGATTTATTTCCTGTCAGGAATAAACTTCTTAGCAAATAAAAATTATTCACATTAACTGAACAAGACCAAACATTATTTCAAAATAATATTTTTTTAATAAGTATTATAAATAAAAATATATGATTTATGTGTGAAAAATGTTTTTTATGTGTGTGAAAATATATTTTTATTTGTTTCTTATTCCACTTGGTCGACAGCAGCACCTAGACCATGTCCAGGAACCCGTGTGGGTTACATGGAAGGAGAGAAATGGGGAGAGGGCAACTTTTTTAAATATTAAATATTTAAAGTTTCAAAAAATATTGAAGCAAAATACTTTAAATAAACTAAATATTGATCTTCGAATGCTACCTGGGATTAAAAGAACGATTCTATGTTAATGAATAAATTTAAATAACTTTAATTAAGACCGGTTTGTTTAGCTTACGTTAACACAAATTATTTGAATACACAAAGTTAAAGGGCAGCAGCAGATGAAAGAGAACAAACTAAACCAGAATAATTTCAAAGAGAAATACGACACAAACAAAAGACTTTGATGCAGTTTCATTCGCTTAAGTTAATCCAAATTGAAAATTCTTCCAGAGACGCAATTATTTCACGCGATTCAAACACAAACGGACTGTGATAAAGCGCATTTAAACAGTCATTACTAATAATAATTACAAACGCTACTACCATCAGAGATCTGCAAGAATTGATTTATTTTTCTAAACCTCGTACTTTCTGAATAAAATAATAAATATTTATGCAGAAAGGATTGAGAAGAAGTGTATTGGGGTATTTTCAAAACCAAATGATTTGAATGAATTAATATTTAATGGTTAAAATATTTGGCTACCTTCATTATTTCTCATGCACGAAATTTGTTCAACTAGGTTTAACAAGCCATTCTGGACATACAGGCATTGAGTGTCTTATAATTACCACAAAGTGGGCTTTCTTAGTGACAAATTGAAGTTAGAATTTTGGCACAAAGTTCTTTTCATTTACTATATTTTTTTGAATTTCTTTTGCAGGTATTCTCCAACTAGAAGCAGGCAGAGTAATTTGGCTTTTAAAAGTAACTTAATTAAGCAAAATATTGAATAGTTTTGCGGCCTTTTCTTTCAGTCTCACCATTTGCATATAAGTTCCCTTTGCATGACGAGAACTTCCCCAATTATAAATGCCTCGCAATTAGCCTAATTTCTTCCATAGAATGCGTGAAAAAAAAATATAGTTTGAGAACTATTTTTCGTTTCAAGTGAATTCAAAACCTTCAAAGTTAATATTAACTAGGAAACGAAGAAGTAATTTGATGACGACTTGGAAAATCTCATTTAGTTTGTATAAAAGAAGAGGAGTTTGAAAACTTAACTAAAACATTAAGTACTTTATCGGATAAATATGATACGATACATGCAGTGTCATTGAAATTTGCTATATCCAGGTGATTTATTTCCCATAATGAATAAACTTCTTAGCAAATAAAAGATATTCACACTAACTGAACAAGACCAAACATTTTTAAAAAATATTATTTTTGATTAATAAAAAATTTTAAATAAGCATATACGTCTTCCTATTAATTTTAAATGTATATTTCAAGTATGTGAAAAGGTTTTTTATATTTTTGTTTGTTTCTTATTCCACTTGGTAGACAGCATCTAGACCACCTATCAACATCTGGACCACGTCCATGAACCCGCGTGGTTTCATGGAAGGAGGGAAATGGGAAGAGGGCACCTTCTGTAAGTATTAAATATTTAAAGTTTAAAAAAATGTTGAAACAAATTACTTTGAATAAACTAAATACTGATCATTGAATGTTACCTGTGGTTAAAAGAAACGACGTTAAGTTAATGAATAATTTAAAATAACTTTAATTAAGACCAGTTTGTTTATCTTACGCGATATTACAAAATTATTCGAATAAAGACGCAAAGTTAAAGGGCAGCAGCAGATGAAAGAGAACAAACTAAACCGGAATAATTTCAAAGAGAAATACGACACAAACAAAAGACTTTGATGCAGTTTCATTCGCTTCAGTTAACCCAAATCGAAACTCTTCCAGAGACGCAATTATTTCACGGTATTCAAACACAAACGGACTGTGATAAAGCGCATTTAATCAGCCATTACTAACAATAATTACAAACGCTACTACCATCAGAGATCTGGGGGAATTGATTTATTTTCTGAACCTCGTGCTTTCTGAATAAAATAATAAATATTTATGCAGAAAGGATTGAGAAGCAGTGTGTGCTGGTATTTTCGAAAACCAAATGATTCGAATGGATTAATATTTAATGGTTAAAATATTTGGCTACCTTCATTATTTCTCATGCACGAAATTTGTTCAACTAGGTTTAACAAGCCATTCTGGAAATACTGGCATTGGGGTGTTTCATAATTACCACAAGTGGGCTTTCTTAGTGACAAATTGAAGTTAGAATTTTGGCAAAAGTTCTTTTTATTTAATATATTTTTTGTATTTATTTTGCAGGTATTCTCCAACTAGAAGCGGGCAGAATAATTTGGCTTTTAAAAGTAACTTAATTAAGCAAAACATTGAACAGTTTTGCGGCCTTTTCTTTCAGTCTCACCATTTGCATATAAGTTCCTTTTCGTGATGAGAAGTTCCCCAATTATAAATGCCTCGCAATTAGTCTAATTTCTTCCATTGGATGCATGAACACCGACAAAAAAAATATAGTTTCAGAACTATTTTTCGTTTCAAGTGAATTCAAAAAAACCTTCAAAAGTTAATCTTAACTAGGAAACGAAGAAGTAATTTGATGAGACGACTTGGAAAATAAGCTCATTTAGTTTGTAAAAGAAGAGGAGTTGGAAAACTTAACTAAAACATTAAGTACTTTATCGGATAAAGATCATACGATACATGCAGTGTCATTGAAATTCGTTATATCCAGGTGATTTATTTCTGTCATGAATAAATTTCTATTGGCAGGAAATGCTTTTGTAGCAAATAAAAGTTATTCGCACCAACTCAAAAAAACCAAACATTTTTAAAAATATTTTTAGATTAATAAAAAAATTATAAATAAAAATATAAGGGATTTCATACTAATTGTAAAGTTATATTTTATGTGCGTGAAAAAATGTTGATTTTTTTTTTAAATTTTGACATGTTTTGTTTGTTTCTCATCCCACTTGGTCGACAGCAACATCATGACCAAGTCTAAAAACCCAGGCGGTCTCATGGAATTAGGGAGGGGTAGCTTTTCTTGTGATGGGTCTCCCGTAGATATAAGTCTACATTGGCTACGTGACACTGAAGAAGGAGGGCAGTACCTTCCGGGAGGACGTTTAGAGGTAACCACCCCCATTTCAGTACCGTATGGGAGAAAAATTGAAAACTTCCGCCTGGTAGTTCGACTAACAAAAGTTGCAATAAGAATTTTTAAATGTGGATATTAATCGTATTTTTTTTACTAGCCACATCATTATTTGTTCTCACGAAATATTTACTTTGGCATATGCAGCAGTTTAGTGCTATATAACAATCTATATGAAGTACAAAAAAATTTACTTAGAATCAATGAGAAATTCATGTGTTTGTGCTATATCATGTGCTTTTCAACAAATGTTATTTGCATTTGTCCTTTTAATCTACAATTATGTTTTAAATGCCAAAAAAATAATAAATATTTCGTGAGAACAAATAATGATTAGGGCTAGTAGAAAAACTATGATTAATCCCCACATTTAAAAATTTTAAATCAAATTTAGTTATAGAATAGTTAATGTTAATGAACTACATTAGAGAATGGAGAAATTAAATTTGTCGTTGAAAAAACAAAAAACAATTACTACACAATACATTCATCAAAGTAAATATTAAATATTTAAAGTTACAAAAATATTGAAACAAATTACTTTTCAGTAAACAAAATACTGATCATTGAATGTTACCTGGGATTAAAAGAAACGATTCTATGTTAATGAATAATTTTAAATAACTTTAATTAAGACCAATTTGTTTAGCTTACGAGATATCACTGATTATTTGAATAAAGACACAAAGTTGAAGTGCAGCAGCAGATGAAAGAGAACAAACTAAACCAGAATAATTTCAAAGAGAAATACGACACAAACAAAAGACTTTGATGCAGTTTCATTCGCTTCAGTTAACCCACATCGAAACTCTTCCGGAAACGTAATTATTTCACGCTATTCAAACACAAACGGACTGTGATAAAGCGCATTTAAACAGTCATTATCAACAATAATTACAAACGCTACTACCATCAGAGAACTGGGGGGAATTGATTTATTTTTCTAAACCTCGTGATTTCTGAATAAAATAATAAATATTTATGCAGAAAGGATTGAGAAGCAGTGTGTGTGTGGTGTATTTTTCGAAAACCAAATGATTTGAATGGATTAATATTTAATGGTTAAAATATTTAGCTACCTTCATTATTTCTCATGCACGAAATTTGTTCAACTAGGTTTAACAAGCCATTCTGGAAATGCAGGCATTGGAGGTGTCTCATAATTACCACAAGTGGGCTTTCTTAGTGACAAATTGAAGTTAGAATTTTGGCACAAGTTCTTTTCATTTAATATATTTTTTTGTATTTATTTTGCAGGTATTCTCCATCTAGAAGCAAGGCAGAGTAATTTGAATTTTAAAAGTAACTTAATTAAGCAAAACATTGAATAGTTTTTTGCGGCCTTTTTTTTTTCAGTCACACCATTTGCATATAAGTTCCCTTTGCGTGATGAGAAGTTTCCCAATTATAAATGCCTCGGAATTAGCCTAATTTCTTCCAATGGATGCGTGAACACCACCGAAAAAAATATAGTTTTGAAACTATTTTTCGTTTCAAGTGAATTCAAAATCTTCAAAGTTAATCTTAACTAGGAAACGAAGAAGTAATTGGATGACGACTCGGAAAATAAGCTCATTTAGTTTGTATAATAAGAAGAGCAGTTTGAAAACTTAACTAAAATATTGAGTACTTTATCGGATAAAGATCATGCAGTGTCATGGAAATTCGATATATGCAGGTGATTTATTTTCTGTCATGAATAAACTTCTATTGGCAAGAAAGCATTTTTAGCAAATAAACGTTATTGCCATCAACTGAACAAAAATAAAAATTAAAAAAATATTTTTATAAAAAAATTATAAATAAAAATATAATGATTTTATACTAATTTTAAATATATATTTTATTTGTACGAAAAACATGTTGAGTTTTTAAAAAATTTCGTCATGTTTTGTTTGTTTCTTACCTTACTTGGTAAGCAGACTTTGACAAGGGCCGCCATTGGAGGAAGGATTAATTCAAACTTTTGGTGAAATGTTGGTGATGTTTAGTAAGTGGCTAATGAGCAACAAAGTTAACATTGAAATTTCAACATATCTGTCTTTCTTATTACTAACAACCTCACACCAAACTGAATGACATTTGAAAAAAATAAAAGTTTTATGAACAAATAATTTAGCAAATGTAGAGATTGAAAAAGAAAAACAAGTTGTATTTTTCCTTTTATTTCGGCATTGTGATAGAAATAGTCCAGTGTATTTGAGACGATTTGAGGTCTTTAATGTATATTCTCTTTGTCTCCTTGAGGTTAGCTTCAGAAATGGGCCGTCTGTGGTATTTGTAGCTCTAGATATTTATTGGCTAGAATTTCTGGAATTCTCACATTCATTTATCTTGCTACATAGATTTTAATTTGGTCATTTTTAATTGCATAAAGTCTCGCCAACATAATTTGTTTTGATAATTGCTGGTTAAAATCTTATGTATAAGACGATTATCTCATCAAAATGCAGACGTTTTCAAACCTGTTGACTTCTCGTTCAGTTACGTCAAATACCAAGCAGTTCCACAAATTTGCATATCATATTCTGATGCAACATTACTTTTTTACATTTTCACACAATGCATAAGAAAAAAAATTATTTGTGTTCATTATCTGTGTCTAATTCTTGAGAAAATTTACTTAATTTCTTTCATATAAACGTAATTTTCAGATTTTCCATTATAGATAGTTTGTAATTGAAAATTGATGCATGTATGAGCTCCATGGGCTACGCTCGGGAAAAACTATTTTGTTTATGTATAATTGTTATAGATAGTAATTTTATTTATAAATTTTTTAAAGAGATGTTATCACTAAATATTACTATTAATAAGCTCATTTACTTTGGCATGTGTAAGTTTGAAAACTTGATAACAATATTAAGTACGAAAATCTATAAATCAACGAGAAATTTAATGCTTTTGCTAAATTATTTCCTGTTAAAAGGTGCTATTTATGCTTGTCCTTTTCATTTTACAATTATGTTTTAAGTACCAAAAGGAAAAGAATAATTATTTTGTGAGAACAAATTATGATTTGGGCTAGTAGACAAAAATACAATTAATCTCCACATTTAAAAATTGTAAATCATATTTAGTTACAAAATAGTTAACTTTAATACATTTAGAATGAAATACATTTGAGAATGGAGAAATTTTTATCGCTGAAAAAACAAAAACAATCACTACACAATACTTTCATCAAAGCAAACATTAAATATTTAAAAGTTACAAAAAATATTGAAACAAATTGCTTATAATAAACTGAATATTGATCATTGAATGTTACCTGTGGTTAAAAGAAACGATTCTATGTTAATGAATAATTTCAATTAAGACCAGTTTTTTGGCTTACGCGATATCCCAAATTATTTGAATAAAGACACAAAGTTAAAGGACAACAGATGAAAGAGAACAAACTAAACCAGAATAATTTTAAAGAGAAATACGACACAAACAAAAGACTTTTGATGCAGTTTCATTCGCTTCAGTTAACCTACATCGAAACTCTTCCAGAGACGCAATTATTTCACGCTATTCAAACACAAACGGACTGTGATAAAGCGCATTTAAACAGTCATTATTAACAATAATTACAAACGCTACTACCATCAGAGATCCGCAAGAATTGATTTATTTTCTAAACCTCGTGCTTTATGAATAAAATAATAAATATTTATACAGAAAGGATTGAGAAGCAGTGTGTGTGGTGTATTTTGAAAACCAAATGATTTGAATGGATTAATATTTAATGGTTAAAATATTTGGCTACCTTCATTATTTCTCATGCACGAAATTTGTTCAACTAGGTTTTTAACAAGCCATTCTGGACATACAGGCATTGGAGTGTCTTATAATTACCACAAGCGGGCCTTCTTAGTGACAAAATTGAAGTTAGAATTTTGGCAAAAGTTCTTTTCATTTACTATATTTTTTTTTGTATTTATTTTGCAGGTATTCTCCAAGTAGAAGCGTGCAGAGTAATTTGGCTTTTTAAAAGTAACTTAATTAAAAAATATTGAATAGTTTTGCGGCCTTTTCTTTTAGTCTCACCATTTGCATATAAGCCCTTTGCATGACGAGAACTTCCCCAATTATAAATGCCTCGCAATTAGCCTAATTTCTTCCATAGGATGCGAGAAAAATATAGTTTGAGAACTATTTTTCGTTACAAGTGAATTCAAAGCCTTCAAAGTTAATATTAACTAGGAAACGAAGAAGTAATTTGATGACGACTTGGAAAATCTCATTTAATTTCTATAAAGAAGAGGAGTTTGAAAACTTAACTAAAACTTAACTTTGTCGGATAAATATCATCGGATAAATATCATGCAGTGTCATTGAAATTTGCTATAACCAGGTGATTTATTTTCTATAATGAATAAACTTCTTAGCAAATAAAGTTATTCACACTAACTGAACAAGACCAAACATTTTTTAAAATATTATTTTTGATTAATAAAAATTATAAATAAAAATATATGTTTTTCTATTAATGTTAAATGTATATTTTATGTATGTGAAAAGGTTTTTGACAATTTTTATTTGTTTCTTATTCACTTGGTGGACAGCAGCATCTAGACTAGACATCTAGAGACTTAAATATTAATTATTTAAAAGTTTCAAAAAATATTGAAAAAATTATTTTGAGTATACTAAATATTGATCTTCGAATGTTACCTGTGACAAAAGTAACGATTATATGTTAATGAATAATTTTAAATAACTTTAATTAAACCTGTTTGTTGGGCGCACGTGATATCACAGAATTATTTGGGTCAAGACACAAAGATAAAGTGCAGCAGCAGATGAAAGAGAACAAACTAAACCAGAATAATATCAAAGAGAAAGACGACACAAACAAAAGACTTTTGATGCAGTTTCATTCGCTTCAGTTAACCCCAAATCGAAACTCTTCCGAGACACAATTATTTCACGCTATTCAAACACAAACGGTCTGTGATAAAGCGCATTTAAACAGTCATTACTAGCAATATTACAATTGCTACTACCATCAGAGATCTGGGGGAATTGATTTATTTTTCTAAACCTCGTGCTTTCTGAATAAAATAATAAATATTTATGCAGAAAGGATTGAGAAGCAGTGTGTGTGGGGATATTTTCGAAAACCAAATGATTTGAATGGATTAATATTTAATGGTTAAAATATTTAGCTACCTTCATTATTTCTCATGCAGGAAATTTGTTCTACTAGGTTTAACAAGACATTCTGGAAATACAGATATTGCGGTGCCTCATAATTACCACAAGTGAACTTTCTCACTGACAAATTAAAGTTAGAATTTTGGCACGAAGTTCTTTTCATTTAATATATTTTTTTGTATTTATTTTGTAGGTATTCTTCAACTAGAAGATGGAAGAGTAATTTAGCTTTTAAAAAGTAACTTATTTAGCAAAACATTGAACAGTTATGGGCCTTTTCTTTCAGTCACACCATTTGCATATAAGTTCCCTTTGCTTGATGTGAAGTTCCCCAATTATAAATGCCTCGCAATTACCTAATTTCTTCCATTGGATGCGTGAACACCACAGAAAAAAATATAGTTTGAAAAGTATTTTTCGTTTCAAGTGAATTCAAAACCTTCAAAGTCAATCTTCACTAGGAAACGAAGAAGTAATTTGATGACGACTTGGAAAATAAGCTCATTTAGTTTGTATAAAAGAAGAGGAGTTGGAAACTCCACTAAAACATTAAGCACTTTATCGGATAAAGATCACACGATGCGTACAGTGTCATGAAAATTCGTTACATCCAGGTGATTTATTTGTCATAAATAAATTTCCAGGTGTCATAAATAAATTTCTATTGGCTGGAAATGCTTTCTAAGCAAACGAAAATTATTAACACAGCGAAACCAAACGTTTAAAAAATATATTTAGATTAATAAATTATAAATAAAAATATAATGATTTCGTATGAATTTTAAATATATATTTTATGAGTATGAAAACTTTTTAAAATTTTTTTCTTCATGCTTTATTTATTTCTTATCCCACTTGGTAGAGAGCAACATCTAGACCAAATCCAAGAACCCATCTTGTTTCATGGAAGGATGGAAAGGGGGAGGGTGCAACTTCTGTTGCGATGGGACATCAATAGGTAGAAGTCTGATTTGGCTCCGTGTCTCTGAAGGAGGAGGAAAGTGCATTCTGGGAGGACTTTTTAAGGGAAGCTACTCCGCATTTGCGTATGGTACGAATGAGAAAATTCGGAAAACTCCCACCAGGTAGTCCTCAGGAGGCAAGATGCTGAACGCCAGCATAAAATTATGCATGAAACAATTTTTAATCTTTATATAATAAATTTGTAAAACAGGAACTAAATATTCTGGAGATTACTCTTTAAAAGTGAGGATTGTATCTCTTTTATCGTTGGTATGGTGATTTAGTTTTTAGTTTTTTTAAAGTTTCTGCTCCCATCAATAAAATTATTAAAAAATAAACCCAACACTATTTTCTTAAGAATAAAATTTTAAAAAATCTTGATCAATAATGAAAATGCAGGATCTCAAACAAAAAAATTGTATGAATTATAGGAACTAATAAATAAATGAAAAATCAATTTGCCTCCAAAACTGCTAAATAAATATGTAAGGGGCATTATTATTAAATAAAAAAAGCATAATATTTAAATATTCTAGAGTATGAAAAGGAAAAAGGTATGTTGATCGTTTTCAGATGTATTAAAATATTTTTGTTTCTCAGCATTTTTACTTGAAATTCTCTAAAAGAAATTCCCAAAACTTATACCAGACATACATAATCACGGACTGCATTAAGATATTGATTTTATCAATACAATTATTTATGTCATTCTATTGTTCATATCGTACTGGGGAATAATTATCTTTGAATCTAGTTTGGAATTCTTTATATAAAAATCATAAAGAAAAAAATTTTGAAATGCAAATAAGCAAAAATTTAATTTTAACCTCAAAGTAATGTTATTATTTTGTAGCAATCATTATGAAGATTCAATGATAAGAAATTGAAGAATATGAAAGAAGGTATTTTACAAGTTATTGATTAAAACTACAATTTTATATTATACGTTATTCAAAGTACTGTCATTTGTGGAATTTACAAGTATCTCCACTGCTTTGCTTTTAAAAAAATAAGTATGTTATATGGATTATTATAATATAACATTATTTTATAATTTATGAATTCATTTATAATTTAAATACTTAAGTGTAATAATAATTTAATATATTTATTTATTTTGTTGAATTTTACATGATTAAATTTGTATACTCATTTTAAAACTATTTATAAAATTTTTAAGTTTAATAATAAAAATTATCATTAAATAATGAAATATTTTTAATTTTTCTTCTTCAAATAAATGAATATTTTATATATTTTTATATTCACACTAATTATAATAACTATTGAAGAAATTTGTTTTTAATAGGTGTTCTGCCTTTAAAGTTTATTATTTTTGACATTATTATTCATTTCAATTTAAAAACAAATCTCATTTAACAAAATAGGGAATATTATCTACGTATAAATATGTTTAATTTTAATTATAATAAATATTTTTCTGCGAAAAAAAATATTTTGTAGACTTATTAGGTCTATAATTCTGGCATGCTATGAAATAAAAACACGGAAACATAATTGAATCCTAAAAACTACCTAAAATATTGGTTATAATTTTAATATCAAATTATAGTTTCGAGCTTACTATAATTCTAGTTAACTGTATTTAAGTTAAATATTTAACTTTTCGCAGACGTGCCCAGTTTTCTATTCCACTTTTTTGCTTTTATTGTTCTTTCACTTCGAAATTTAATATCCTTTTGTTGAATATTCAGAAAGAAACTTGAAATTAAGATTTGCAAAATTAACATTTTATTCCAATGGATTTTGAAATTTACATTTGTGAGAATTTTAATAATGACAAATATTCATTGTTAATGTAACATTTTTTTCTTGTTGGAATAGTCATTTTCCCAAGAGAAAGGAATGTATATTCATTGAATATACATTCAATAATAACAACCTACAATAACAACCTATCACTCACATTTGACAGATAAGCAATGTTGGATGGTGGACAGTAGATAATCAATGTTGTTGTTGCAAGACAAGCCTATTGCACAAGAAAGAGATGAAATTGTAGTCAATAATAAAGTTCTTCTTCTTCTTCGTCTATCCCCAAAGTCAGCGGGGCTAGACTAGGTTCATGAATCCAAATACCCGAAGAAAGTCCAAGACCATCAACGGACTGTCAAGGAGATCCTGACATCTGAGCCCCAGGCACGCCAAGATGTGAGATGGTGAAGCCTGCTCAGAGGAACACTTGGTGCAAGTGTCGAAAGCTTTCAAACCATCTGAGAAAATCAGAGTTCTGAGGTGTCCACTGAGCAAGCGGGTGATTGCATTTTGTCCCTGCCTGTCACAATTAAGTGCCAAAGTACCGCCAGGTTGATGGCCCCGATACCACTGGTGCACTGGGGGAGTAGACCAAATAGTGTTTCCATTTAACATAGATTAGGAGTGGATCTCTGTGTAGGTAAGGGCTCAAGTGGAACCAATACCTCACTAGCACCCGCTTTGGCCAATGCAACTGCCATTTCATTCCAATCAACGTCCACATGGGAGGGAATCCATTGTATGTGGATCTAATGTTACACTGAAAGATGTTTTAGCTTTTTGAGAATAGATCCAAGAATAATAAAGTAAGTAGGGCAAATTAGTGGTCTGTTACTAAGAGGCTTCTCTGTATTTGAATGATGTTGTAGCATGCCACTAAAGATGATGGAGATAATGAAATTAATATTTTTGCATTCTTTGCTTTAAAGCTGGGAATGCTGTCAAAGGTAAACTTGATTTTAAACTCAATCTGTTAATGTAGAAAAAAGAAACAAAAAAAAAATCTGATAAATTTTCTCCTGCTTCTTTCGGAGTTACTACGCTAGTTTTTATTTCTGGCGAAATAATTCGTGAAACTTGTTGAAATTTGTTATGAGTGAAAAAAAAAAAAGAATTTTACTCGCTTGAAACTTCTGAAGGGATTTCAAAATAACTATATACGGAATGGCAAATCTCTTTATGTACAAAGAATTTATTCAAAATTGAAAACTTTCCAGACCTCGAAACGAGACTTCAGTCAACAGCTTTTTTGCTAAAATTACAAGAAATGGAAAAAATCTCTCTAGTTAAAGTATGATGAAGTGCCTTTAGTCCGTTTGTGAATATGAAGTGTTTTTGTAAAAAAACAACAATAAAGTGCAAGGCTTCTTTGTTGGAGCAAAAAATAACCTATTTGTTGAAGATTGATTATTTGACAAATTAATCTACGTGATTTCTTGCATAAACAATGCAAAATAAAATGCAATTCTCTTGTTCTTGTTAATAACTTTTTTTAATATTTTCTCTTTCATTTTTATATGAATGTTCTATTCAAGTTTGAATTTTTTTTTGCCAGGAAGACAAGTACATGCAATTTAAAAAAATAACTCTTATTGCAGCAAGGAAGTTCATATTTTTATTTTCTCTTGTATTACTCAATAAAATAATCCTATACTTTACTCTGGTTTCTTCTTTTTTTCAATTCCTTCTATTAGCTCACATTCTTCCTATGTAATTATACACTCAAGAGCCAAAACATTATGACCACCTGTCAATTACGAGTTGGCCCACCTTTGGCGCGCAACACAGCTTCACCCCGCCTTGGCATGGATGCCACAAGTCTTTGGTAGATGGCCGGAGACGGAACAGGTCACGCAAATCCGAGATATTGCGAATTGGTGGTCTTTGAAATCTGAGCTGTCGTCCCAAGACATCCCAAATGTGTTCTATCGGATTGAGATATCATGTTCCTGGAACCACTCCAACACAATTTTAGCCTTGTAACAAGGGGCGTTGTCCTGTTGGAATATTCCATTTCCAGCTGGAAAAAAAGAGGCCTTGTAAGGGTGCAACATGTCCGCAATGATATTCAGATACCCTGTAGCATTCATGGTCTGCTCTACCACAACCACGGGTACCAGAGACGTCCAAGAGAACGTTCCCAAAGCATAATACCGCCACCACCAGCCTGTGTATGACCTACTGTACATTGAGGGAGCGACTGTTCGCCTGGAAGACGGTGTATCCTGACACGGCCATCGGCGTGATGAATGACAAATCCTGATTCATCTGACCAGGCTACTCTATCCCACTGATCCATGGACCAGTCACGATGTTCCCGGACCCAGCGCAGGCGCAGTTGGCAATGACGCTTGGTCAGCAAAAGCACACGAGTGGGACGTTTGCTGCGTAGCCCCATATCCAACAGTGTCCGCTGAACAGTGTGCTCCGATACTACCGACTTGGCCCTGCATTGTATTGGGCTGTCAGCTGAGCCACTGTCTGGCTCCGGTTTTGCTTCATCATGCGAGACAGTCTCCGACGACCTTTTTCTTTGATAGCGTGTGGACGTCCAACACCATGTCGTCCACTGCTGGTTTCACCGTCATTCATCCACCTTTGCATGAGTACTAACAACTGTAGATCGCGAACAACCCATGAGACGTGCAGTTTCGGAAATACTTGTTCCGAGCCTTCGAGCCATCACAATCTGCAATCTGTCAAAGTCGCTTAGATCCGCAGCCTTTCCCATCGCACACAGAAGTAAGTGAAAGAATGATTCTTCAGACTCTCCAGAAGCAGTTAAATACCACTTCTACCTGATATCGTCCCTTCCACGTCATCCAGGCGACTTCATGGCAAAATGTAGGGGTGGTCATAATGTTTTGGCTCTTGAGTGTATATCTCGTTCAAATTTTCAATCGCTTATAAAATATTTTTTATTCATCCACTCAAGTTCAAATATATTTTTGAACTTGTAGTGGAGGACGCTTGATTTTAATACAGTTTTTAAAATAGTAATTCATTAATTAAATTTAATTCATTAATTTTAGTTTTTTTTTTTAGATTTAAAGTAGCATATATCTACCAATAGATAGCGCCAGATAAACTTAAAAAATGAATGAAAATTATTTATAAATGATTTTCTGCAATAGAGTGAAAAAAAGTAGGTATTGACATTAAAATGTTTTTTTTATATTACTTGTTTCATATATGTAATTTCATTGATAGCCTTATAATGATTCTTTTTTAATACTTAACTCAAATAGAATTTATCATTCCATATAAGTCTTATTTATATTATAAAATACCTGGAGAAAGTGTATAATATAATTAAGATATTTTATACATCGCCTCTAAACGCCTATTTGTTTATCATTCTATACAATACTCTGCTTTTCATACAATGTCTGCAGAATATGCACAATCTTTCTATTTTATAACATATCCATTGTCATGCATATTACATTACAAGAAGACATATTTAATAAAATTAGAACGACGAAATGTTTACATTAAATCACTTTTGCTTTCTTATAAATAAACTTTAAATCATTATTGTTGCACAGTGTAAATATATATTTAAATACTAGGCATATTCAAATAATGGCAGCGGCATTGTCTCTTTCTTCCAAACTAAATATTGTGAATAACAAACCTTCTAATGTAAAATTGAATTCATGTATTGGATTGAAACAACTTAATTAAATTAGATTGTCGCTAATTTATAGCTATTTCAGAAATTTAAATCTAACAAAATAAGCAGGTCTTAAACTAAATATTTACTGTCTATTTAATTGTCTTCAGTCTGCGATTCCATGCTTTTAAATCAGTGTATTTAACTGCAGTTTACCATGCTAGTTAAACAAATGGATTAAATATATTATGGACCTCCGTTTAATGTAACTGGATAAATGGTTACAATGTTAGTAATTATAAACAAAAATTTAATTTAGATAATTTTCTTAAAATGTGTTGAAATTTCTACATCTTTCTTCCATGGAGAATATTACACTTTTAAGTTATAAGTTAATTAATTTAGTTGATTAAATATTGATTAGTTTATATCTATCGATCAGTTAAGTTGATTTAATTATTATTTTTATTTATTTAAACAAAAAAAGTAATACTTAATTCTGCAATTAAAATTGCTATTAATTGTAATAATGCAATTGTAAATAAAAGTCGTTTTCCGAGAGATTTTTTTTTAATATCTAACTTTTGTAACCTGCAAAATATTTGCATGTAAATTTAATTGCATTTAGTATTCATCAAACAGTTGAAAATTATCTTTTAATGTTAGTATGTAATAGAATGGCCAGGGCCTGAATGGCCGAGTGTCTAGCGCTCTGGCGCTCGGTGCCACAGGTTTCGCATTTAGTATGGATCGGAATCCACTTTAAGCCGTAACTCCTATGACTGTAAGAGCGTCACGGAACAGAAGTCAGACTTCTACCTACGGGTGCTCCATCAGAACAGAATGCACCCCTCCTCCCTCCTTCCATGATGGGCACGACAACGACAATAGAATGGCCTTTGCTGTGCAGCATATTTATAAGGATTCTTTAACATGTCATATTAATGTTAAAGTAATATTAACATCATATTTATTCAAACATAACACAGACTTTCTTAAAGTAAATTAGAGAAGTTTCTCTTTGAAACTAATTGTAATGCAAGTCACTGCTTTGCTTTCGAGTAATGTTGTGTGATTGTTCACCGCGAATAACTTAATAAGGATCATATACATTCTGTTTATCGCAAATTATGCTTTCCAATCACGATAATCTTAATTTACATTATTAATTTATGCAATATGATCAGGCAAATTCAGAGCGTGCTATTCTTAAATTTATATTTAGTGTTTTATAATCTCTACATCAATTTTCTTTGAGGTTTCTTAATTATGAAGCATTAATGACTGTAAACCATATTTATAACCAAAGTATTTGTAATGTTTGTATTCATCATTAATGCTAATGGGAGAATTGGTTTTGGTTTATGCTTTAACATGCAAGCAATATTTGTAAAATTATTAAACATGGAATTCCTTAAAATCATTTCACAAATTCATTAAGTCAAATCAGTCAATTTCAAATCATTAGTCCATAATTCTAATTGATTTATGGAGGAAGTATAAGGAGTTCAGTATAAATATAAGGAATAGAATTAGAGCGTAGATGTTAAAATTCGAGATTTGTTTCAAAGTATAAGATTTATTGTGAAATGTCATATCGACATATTGTCCAAAATTAAATTTAGTAATTTAATTCAATTTTAGCATTGCTACACTATATTTCTTTTGCTTGTTAGAATTGCATAAATGTATATTATGTTTTAATTTGTAACTTATTCTATTTAAAAAAATAAATAAAATTGCCAATAGATATTTGTCACCGGGGAAAGTAATACAAATTCTTCGAAAAACTCTGTCCTGGGTGGACTATTTCAACAGCTATATCAGGTTGGGCCTTTATAGACCTAATAATCTAATTAACTTTCCTCTCTCCACCTTTACTTTGTGGATAAAAAGGTGTGTCACATTGTTCACTGCTTTAAAAGTAGTAAAAGTCAGTACTGATTAATGTTTTAAAATACTGAATAAGTGGATCTTCACAGAGTGTTTTTTTTTTTTTTTTTTGCACTAACTTGAGTTTCAGCGTGAGTTCAATGAGCAACCCACCTGAGACTTATGCTAGTATTTTTCCTTTAAACCAATGGATGTCTGGATGCCATTGGCTCACTTCTCACTGCCCCTTTAAATCTACTTATTTCTCCACACCTCCCATCTGTCGAACATTTCTTCCTCTGTAACCGTGTGCCGTCTTCTATCCAGCAGGTATATTTTATACCCCATTTTAATTCACCTTATTGTTCAGATTCTGCATCCATGCATCAAATACCTTGAAGTCTTCCATTGCAGTCATTGCATCCAAAGAACGAGGAGATTCGATGAAATTGTGACAACGTATGTAAAAAGTCTCGCACAAATAATCAAGTTTGTCTGGTGTGAGTTATCTTCCATAGCAAGCTAAAAAAAAAAATGAAAATCTTTGACAGCTCATTTTAACTTTAACAGAACATATCCTCCCATCATTACCCATCGAATGGTTATTCTTTGCATACATAAGTAGTTTTATTAAGTATGCTCGCCGAGATATATCTGTATAAATGATTCAAACATTTTATTCGAATTTTATATTATACATTAAATCAAAGACGTCAAAATTTTAATGATATATACAAACACATAAAAATGTGTATAAACTTGTAAAGCCTTTTTACATATTTATTAAACAGTCCACACACAGACGTTTTTCATGCTGTGCTCTATATTGCTTTTTATGCCTTTCAGAACGAACGCCTTTCGTTGAATAAAATACTTTAAACAATACCAGGAGGTTTCCCGGCAAAGGATCTATACCGACACCTATTCAAATGTAAATGGCTGCACATTCAAAAAAGACCCGATGCACCGTAATCCGGAAGAGCAGCAGGTATACCATCAAACCTAAAAATGGTGCGACTCGGACTTTAAATTACCACATCAAGGATCCGGCATTACCATGGTTACAGGAAAACAAATAACCAGAGGGGAACAAACTTTGGCTACTTTTCTGCTGAATATTCAGGCGTCGTTCCCCATAACTGCAGCACATTGCTGTACTTTATGTTCGTGAGAAATTCATTTTCTTTCATTAGATTTAAGACTCTGAAGAAGGAATAAGGGAAAGGATTATGGTATGTCAAATATCACTCTGTTTGGTAGAAATGGTACTTAAGAAGACAGTATCGGTAACCTTGTTTTCGATAAATGTGTTCTTAAATTACTTGGAAACTAAATTTTATTTAGAATATAATATCATTAAATTTTCTTAACAGACATATGTTTTCAAAATTGAATTTTTATAAGAAAGCTTTAGTTTTGTAGATATTGGTTAAAATCATTACAGAAATATTTAAAAAAATTTTCACCAATGATGTGAATGAATAATAGGATTATGATGTATCGAGTATCACACTCTTCTTTTCAAATATTACAATTTTTTTAAGAAGACGACATAAATAGTCCTGTTAACTAAATTGTTTCTAATAATTACGCTATTGGAATTTTCTTGAGAGTGAATACTTATTAAGAGTAATAGACTAGTACTTCTAACTAGCCAATCTTTTTTAATTCAAAATGTGCCATAATAAAGACTGAATTTTGTTATTATTAATAATAGATTTAAAATTATGATTGAATATAAGTGAACAACCAAGGAACAACCAAGAGCGAGTATTCATAGCGGCATCAAATACCAGGACGTCTTCCATTGCAGTCACTGCTTCCAAAGAACGAGGAGACTCAATGGAATTGTTTCAATGTATGTAAAGCGTCTCGTACAGATAGTCAAGTTTGTCTGGTAGGAGTTTTATGAGTTTTCTCCCATAGAAGGGTAAAAAAAAACTGCTCATGAATAACATTAACAACTTACTGGAAGGCAATTTCCTTCCATTATTATCCATCGGCATATATAAGCATAAAACGATACTCATCGACAAAGATCATTATAAATGATTCAAACATTTTATACAAATTCTATTTTATTACAAATTAAATCAAAGACGTTCAAATTTTAATAATATAGACATACATATAAATATGTTATAAACTTGTAAAACCTTATTACATATTTATTAAACAGATTACACACAGAGACGTTTTTCATGCTGTGCTCTATATTTCTTTTTTATGCACTTTCAAAACAAACGCCTTTCGTTGAATAAAAATTTAAACAATACAAGAAGGTTTCCCGGCAAAGGTCTATTCCGACACCTATTCAAATGTAAATTGCTGCACATTCAAAAAAGACCTGCGTCGCATCGTAATCCGGAAGAGCAGCAGGTATGCCATCTCACACTAAAAATGGTCCGACTCCGTACGTTAAATTACCACATCAAGGAGCCTACATTATCATGGTTACTGGAAAAGAAATAACCAGAGGGGAACAATGTTTGGCTATTTATCTGCTGAATAAACAGGCGCTGTTCCCCATAACTGCAGCATATTGCTTCAGTTTATGTCCGCGAGAAATTCATTTTCTTTCATTAGATTAAGACTTGCCGAAGGAATAAGGGAAATGATTACGATATGTCAAATATCGCTCTGTTTGGTAGAAATATACTTAAAAAGACAGTATAGGCAACCAGGTTTTCGATAAATGTATTCCATAAATTAGTCGGAAATGAAATTTTATTTCGAACAAGATAAGATGAAATTTTTTATAACAGACATAATTTTTCAAAATTGAACTTTTATAAGAAAACTTTTAGTTTCGTAGATATTGGGTAAAATTATAGAACAAATATTTAAAAAAAATATTCACCAATGACGTGAATAAATAATATGATTATGCTCTATCAAATATCATGATCTTGTTTTCAAATATTACAATCTTTTTGAGAAGACGACTTAAATTTTCCTGTTAACTAAATTGTTTCTAATAATTATGCTATTGGAATTTCTTGAGAAGGAAATCTTATTAAGAGTACTATACCAGGATTTATAACTAGCCAACCTTTTTTGAATTCAGCATGTGTCATAATAAAGATTTAGTTTTGTTATTATTAATAAATGATTTAATATTATGCTTGAATACAAATCCAAGTGAGCGGGAGGAATAGCCAAGAGTACGTATTCATAGCGACATCAAATACCTTGACGTCTTCCATTGCAGTCACCACTTCGAAACAATGATGAGACTCGATGGATTTGAAGCAAAGCACGTAAAAGGTTTCTCAAAGTCAAGTTCGTTTGGTGGGAGTTTTCTGAATTTTCTCCCATAGAAAGTTAAAAAACTGTCAATGAATAACATTAATAACATACATAAGGACATTTCCTCCCATCATTACCCATCGCAGAGCTGTTTTGGCATACAAGGAGAAAACTATGCTCATCGACATTATAAATGATTCAAATATTTTTATACGAATTCTATGTTATTATACATCCAAATTTTAATAATATATACATACACATAAATAGGTGTATAAACTTGTAAAGGCTTATTACATATTTATTAAACAGTCCACACACAGACGTTTTTCATGCTGTGCTCTATATTGCTTTTTAGTGCACTTTCAAAACAAACGCCTTTCGTTGAATAAAATATTTAAAAAATGCAAGAAAGTTTCCCGACAAAGGATCTATTCCGACACCTTATTCAAATGTAAATTGTTGCACATTCAAAAAAAGACCCTGCGACGCATCGTAATCCGGAAGAGCAGCAGGTATGCCATCAGACCTAAAAATGGTCCAACTCCGGACTTTAAATTACCACATGAAGGATCCGGCATTACCATGGTTGTAGCAAAAGAAATAACCAGAGGGGAAAGAAGTTTCGCTACTTTTCTGCTCAATATACAGGCGCTGTTCCCCCATAACTGCAGCACATTGCTTTACTTTTATGACCACCAGAAATTCATTTTCTTTCATTAGATTAAGACTTTGCCGAAGGAATAAGGTAAAAGATTACGGTATGTCAAATATCACTCTATTTTGTAGAAATGATACTTAAGAAGACCGTATAGGTAACTTTGTTTTTCGCTGAATTTATTCTTAAATTACATGGAAACGAAATTTTATTTGGAACAAGATATCATTACATTTTTATAACAGACATAGTTTTTTCAAAATTAAATTTTTTATCAGAATGTTTTAATTTTGTAAACATTAGTTAAAATTATACTAGAAATATTTAAAAAAATATTCACCAATGATGTGAATTAATAATATGATTATGATGTATCAAATATATTGTTTTTAAATATTGCAATCTTTTAAGAAGACGACATAAATAGTCATGTAAACAAAATTTTTTCTAATAATTACGCTATTGCAATTTTCTTGAGAATAAAATCTTATTAATAGTAATATACCAGGACTTCTAACTAGTCAATCTTTTTTGAATTCAAAAAGTGCCATAATAAAGATTTAGTTTTGTTTTTATTAATAATTGATTTGAAATTATGATTGCATGTAATTCTAAGTGAGCGGGAGGAATAGCCAAGAGTGGGTATTCATAGCGGCATCAAATACCTTGACGTCTTCCATTGCAGTCATTGCTTCCAAAAAATGGTGGGACTCGATGGAATTGTAGAAAAGCAAGTAAAAATTTCTCACAAGTAGTCAAGTGAGTCTGGTGGGCGTTTTCAGAATATTGTTCCCTGGACAGTTATAAAACAGCTAATGAATAACATTAATAACTTACTTCATGCCATTTCCTCCCATTATTACCCATCCCAGAGGTGTTCTTTGCAAATAAGAAAAAAACTATGCTTACCAATAAACATCATCATAAATGATTCAAATATTTTTATACGAATTCTATTTTATTATACATTAAATCAAAGACGTCAAACTTTTAATAATATATAGATAAAATAAAGACATAAATATATGTATCAACTTCTAAAGCCTTATTACATATTTATTAAACAGTCCACACACTCAGATGTTTTTCATACTGTGCACCATATTGCCTTTTTGTGTACTTTCAAAACAAACGCCTTTCCTTGAATAAAATATTTAAACAATACAAGAAGGTTCCCCGGCAAAGGATCTATACTGACACCTATTCAAATGTAAATCGCTGCACATTCAAAAAAAAGACCCTGCGACGCATCGTAATCGGAAGATCAGCAGGTATCCCATCAGACCTAAAAATGGTCCGACTCCGGACTTTAAATTACCACATCAAGGATCCGCCATTTCCATGGTTACAGGAAAAAGAAATAACCAGAGGGGAACAAAGTTTGTCTACTTTTCTGCTGAATATACAGGCCTTGTTCCCCATAAATGCAGCACATTGCTTCACTTTTTATGTCCGCGAGAAATTCATTTTCTTTGATTAAGACTTGCCGAAGGAATAAGGGAAATGATTATGGTATGTGAAATATCACTCTGGTAGAAATGAAACTTAAAAAGACCGCATAGATAACCTTGTTTTCGATAAATGTATTCTTAAATTACTTGGAAACGAAATTTTATTTAGAACAAGATATCATGAAATTTTTATAACAAACATATTTTTCAAAATTGAATTTTTATTATAAAGTTTATTTTTGTAAGTATTGATAACGTAAAATTATGACAGAGAAAAAATTAAAATACAAAATTAAATAATAAAAAAAAAAAATACAATTATTAAAATATAAAAATCGGATTGTTTTAAGATTAAATAATAATAAAGATTTCTTGTAACTAAAAAAAACCAGATATAATTATAATTTACATTAACTGTTGCGTATTTCCAATAAATACAATTGACGAATCTACAGAGATCTCTTAACACATCAAAATTCAATTTAGATTAAATGTAATTCTAAGTTTGCTGCGGAATAGCCAAGAGCTAGTGTTCATAGCGGCATCAAATAAAAAAAAGGACGTCTTCCAATGCAGTCACTTCTTCCGAAGAACGAGGAGATCCGATGGAATTGGGACAATGTATGTATATCGACTCACTGAAATAGTCAAATGTGTTCAGATGGGAGTTTTCTTGGCATATATAAATAGTTTCCTTTTTAAGTATAGTCACAGAGAAGCATCTTTATAAATGATTCAAACATTTTAGAATTGTATTTTTATTGTACGTTAAATCAAAGATGACAAAATTTTAATATTATGTACATATACATAAATATGTGTATAAACTTGTAAAGCCTTATTACATATTTATTAAGCAGTCCACACACACAGAGACTTTTTTTCCATGCTGTGCTGTATATTGCTTTTTGTGTCTTTCAAAACAAACGCCTTTCGTTGAATAAAATATTTAAACAATGCGAGAAGGTTCCGGCAAAGAATCTATTCCAACACCCATTCAAATGTAAATGGCTACACATTCAAAAAAAGACACGCGACGCATCGTAATCTGGCAGAGTAGCAGTTATGCCATCAGACCTAAAAATGGCCCTACTCCGGACTTTAAATTACCACATCAAGGAGGCGGCATTACCATGGTAATAGGAAAAGAAATAACCAGAGGGGAACAAAGTTTTTCTACTTTTCTGCTGAATGTGCATGCGTTGTTCCCCCATAACTGCAGCACATTGCTTGACTTTATGTCAGCGTGAAATTCATTTTCTTTCATTAGATTAAGACTTGCCGAAGAAAACAGGAAAGGGATTATGGTATGTCAAATATCACTCTGTTTGGTAGATATGATACTTAAAAGACAATATACCTTGTTTTCGATAAATGTATTCTTAAATTACTTGGAAACGAAATTTTATTTCAACCAAGATATCATGAAATTTTGATAAGAGACATACTTTTTCAAAATTGATTTTCTTTAAGAAAGGTTTAGTTGTATAGATATTGGTTAAAATTATAGCATAAATATTAAACAAATATATTCACCAATGATGTGAATAAATAACAGAATTATTATGTATCAAATATCACAAACTTGTTTTCAAATATTACAATCTTCTTAAGAACACGACACAAATAGTCCTATAAACTGAATTGTTTCTAATAATTAAGCTATTGGAATTTTCTTGAGAGTAAAATCTTATTAAGAGTAATATACAAGTACTTCTAACTAGCGAATCTTTTTTGAATTCAAAATGTGCCATAATAAAGATTTAGTTTTGTTATTATTAATAATTGATTTAAAATATAATTGAATATATATCTATGTGAGCGGGCGGAATAGGCAAGAGCGAGTATTAATAGCGGCATCAAATACCTTGACACCTTCCATTGCATTCACAGCTTCCAAAGAATGATGATGAAATTGTAACAAAGCAAGTGAAAAGTTTCTCACAACTAGTCAAGTTTGTCTGGTGGGAGTTTTCTGAAATTTATTCCATAGAATGTTAAAAAAAACCACTAATGAATAACATTAATAATTTGCTGCAAGGCAATTTCCTTCTATCATTACCCATCGGAGATATGCATACTAAGAACAGATAGTCTTGCAATAAATTAATAATATTATCATCATATTTTTACTTATGTATAAGTAAAAAATGATGCTCATCGAATGAACATCTTTTAAAATGATTCAAATATTTTATACGAGCTCTATTTTATTACACATTAAATCAAAGACGTCAAAATTTTAATAATATATACAAGCGCATAAATATGGGTATAAACTTGTAAAGCCTTTTTACATATTTATTAAACTGTCCATACACACAGACGTTTTTCATGCTATGCTTTATATTGCTTTTTGCTCATTTTCAAAAACAATAGCCTCTCGTTGAATACAATATTTAAACAATACAAGAAGCTTTCCCGGCGAGGATATTTTCCGACACCTATTCAAATGTAATTTGCTGCACATTCAAAAAAGACCCGCAACGCATCGTAATCCGGAAGAGCAGCAGGTATGCCATCACACCTAAAAATGGTCCGACTCCGGACGTTAAATTACCATTTCTAGGATCCAGCATTACCATGGTCACAGGAAAAGATATAACCAGAGGGCAACAAAGTTTGGCTACTTTTCTGCTGAATATACAGGCGTTGTTTCCCCGTAACTGCAGCACATTGCTTCTCTTTATGTCCGCGAGAAATTAATTTTCTTTCATTAGATTAAGACTTGCCGAAGGAATAAGGAAAATTATTATGGTATGTCAAATATCGCTCTATTTGGTACAAATGATACTTAAGAAGACAGTATAGGCAACCTTGTTTTCGATAAATGTATTCTTAAATTACTTGAAACGAAATTTTATGTAGGACAAGATATCTTGAAAATTACGAAATTTTTAGTTTTGTATATATTGGCTAAAATTATAGCAGAAATATTTTAAAAAAATTCACAAATGCAGATGAACTGAATGAATAACAGGATTATGATGTAACAAATATCACAATATTGTTTTTAGAGATAATTTCTAAGAAGATGACATATACGTTCCCGTAAACTAAATTGTTTCTAATAACTATGCTATTGGAATTTCTTGAGATAAAAATATTCTTAAGAGCAATATACCAAGATTTAGAATTAGCCAATCTATTTTTTTGGTCAAAAGGTATCATAATAAGAATTTAGTTTTTTTATTATTAATAATAGATTTAAAATTATGATTGAATATAATTTTAAGTGAACGGGAGGAACAGCCAAGAGCGAGTATTCACAGCGGTATCAAATATCTTGAAGTCTTCCATTGCAGTCACTGCTTCCAAAGAACGAGGAGACTCAATGGAATTGTAGCAAAAAGCAAGTAAAAAGTTTCTCGCTAGTCAAGTTTGTCTGGTGGGAGTTTTCTGAATTTTCTCCCCTAGAAAGTTAAAAAAACAGCCAATGAATAACATTAATAACTTACTGCAAGGGCATTTCCTCCCATCATTAGCAATCGCAGAGCTGTTTTTGGCATCTATAAGCAGAAAGCAATACTCATCGACAAACATCTTTATAAATGATTCAAACATTTTATTCGACTTTTTCATACATTAAATCAAAGACGTCAAAATTTTAATAATCTATACATACACATAAATAAGGGTATAAACTTGTAAAGCCTTATTAAATATTTATCAAACAGTAAACACAGACATTATAATTAATACATTGTTATTAATTATAATTGATTTCGAAATATGATTGAATATAATTCGAAGTGAGCGGGAGGAATAGACAAGAGTGCGTTTCACAGCGGTATCAAATACGTTGACGTCTTCCATTACAGTCACTGCTTTCAAAGAATGATGAGACTCGATGGAATTGTAGCAAAACAAGAAAAAAGTTTTCTCACAAGAAGTCATGTTGTCTGGTGGGTGTTTTCTGAATTTTCTCCCATAGAAAGTTATAATACAGCCAATGAATAACATTAATAACTTATTGCAAGGCCATTTCCTCCCATCATTACCCATCGCATAGCTGTTCTTAGCATACATAAGGAGAGAATTACAAACATCATTATAAATGATTCAAACATTTTATACGTATTCTATTTTATTATAAATTAAATCAAAGACGTCAAAATTTTAATAATATATACATACACATAAATATGTGTATAAACTTGTAAAAAGCCTAATTACATATTTATTAAACAGTCCACACTCAGACCTTTTCCATGCTGTGCTTTATATTGATTTTTGTGCACTTTCAAAACAAACGCCTTTCGTTGAATAAAATATTTAAACAATAGAAGAAGGTTTCCCAGCGAGTATCTATTCCGACACCTATTCAAATGTAAATAGCTGCACATTCAAAAAAGACCCCCGACGCATCGTAATCCGGAAGAGCAGCAGGTATGCCCTCAGACCTAAAAATGGTCCGGCTCCGGACTTTAAATTACCACATCAAGGAGCCGGCATTACCATGGTTACAGGAAAAGAAATAACCAGAGGGGGGACAAAGTTTGGCTACTTTTCTGCCGAATATACAGGCGTTGTTCCCCAATAACTGCAGCACATTGCTTCACTATATATCCGCGAGAAATTCATTTTATTTTATTAGATTAAGACTTTGCCGAAGAAATAGGGAAAGGATTATGGTATGTCAAATATCACTCTGTTTGGCAGAAATGATACTTAAGAAGACCCCGTATAGAGAAACGTGTTTTCGATAAATGTATTCTTAAATTATTTGGAAGCAAATTTTTATTTAGAACAAGATATCATTAAACTTTTATAACAGATATATGTTTTCAAAATTGCTTTGGTTTTGTAGATATTGGTTTAAAATTATAGCAGAAATATTTGAAAAAATATTCACTTATGAACTGAATGAATAACTGATCAAATATCACAATCTTGTTTTTTAGAGATAATTTTTAAAAAACTGACATAAACGTTCCCGTAAACTAAATTGTTTCTAATAACTATGCTATTGGATTTTCTGTAGATAAAAATATTCTTACGACCAATATGCCAAGATTTAGAATTAGTCACTCTATTTTTTAGGTTAAAATGTGTCATAATAAGGATTTAGGTTTGTTATTATTAATAATTGATTCAAAATTATGATTGAATATAATTCTAAGTGAGCGAGAGGAATAGCCAAGCGTGCGTATTCATAGCGGCGTCAAATACCTTGACGTCTTCCATTGCAGTCATTGCTTCCAAAAAATGATGGGAGTCGATGGAATTGTAGTAAAGCAAGTAAAAGTTTCTTACAAGTAGTCAAGTTTGTCTGGTGGGAGTTTTCTGAATTTTCTCATATAAAAAGGTTAAAAAACAGCTAATGAATAATATTAACAACTTACTGAAAGGTAATTTCATATCAAGCATTAGCCTTGAGAGATCTGTACTTTGTGTATATAAGGAAAACTATGCTCATCGGCAAACATCATCATAAATAATTCAAACATTTTATTCGACTTTTATTTATAATACATTAAATCAAAAACGTCAAAATTTTAATAATATATACATTCACATAAATATATATATAAACTTGTAAAGCCTTATTACATATTTATTAAACAATCTATACACAGAGACGTTTTCATACTGTGCTCTATATTGCTTTTTGTGCACTTTCAAAACAAACGCCTTACGTTGAATAAAATATATAAACAATACAAGAAGGTTTCCCAGCAAAGGATCTATTCCGACACCTATTCAAATGTAAATTGCTGCACATTCAAACAAAGACCCTGCGACGTATCGTAATCCGGAAGAGCAGCAGGTATGCCCTCAGACCTAAAAATGGTCCGACTCCGGACTTTTAAATTACCACATCAAGGATCCGGCATTACCATGGTTACAGGAAAAAGAAATAACCAGAGGGGAACAAAGTTTGGCTACTTTTCTGCTGTATATAGAGGCGTTGCTCCCCCATGACTGCAGCACATTGCTTCACTTTATGTCTGCGAGAAATTCATTTTCTTTCATTAGATTAAGACTTGCCGAAGGAATAAATGAAAAGGATTATGGTATGTCAAATATCACTCTGTCTGGTAGAAATGATACTTAAGAAGACCGTATAGGCAACCTTGTTTTCGATAAATGTATTCTTCAATTACTGGGAAACGAAATTTTATTTAGAACTAGATATCTTTAAATTTTTAAAACAGACATACGTTGTTCAAAATTGAATTGTTTATCAGAAAGGTTTAGTTTTAAAGATACTGGTTAAAGTTTTAGCAGAAATATAAAAAAATACTCTCAAAATGAAAAATGAGTTTGAAAAAGTAGCCAAATGAGTTTGGCTACTTTTCTGCTGTATATACAGGCGCTGTTTCCCCATAACTGCAGCACATTGTTTAACTTTATGTCTGAAAGAAATTCCTTTTCTTTCATTAGATTAAGACTCTGCCGAAGGAATAAGGGAAAGGATTATGGTATGTCAAATATCACTCTGTTTAGCAGAAATGATACTTAAGAAAACCGTGTAGGTAACCTAGTTTTCGATAAATGTATTCTTAAATTACTTGAAACGAACTTTTATTTAGAACAAAATATCATAAAATTTTCTTAACAGATATACGTTTTTTCAAAATTGAATTTTTTATAAGAAAGCTTTAGTTTTGTAGATGATGATTAAACTTATAGCCGAAATATTAAAAAATATATTCAAAATTGAAGTGAATGAATAAAAGGATTATGATGTATCAAATATCACAATCTTGTTTTCAAACATTACAATCTTTTTAGAGAGATGAATCTTCCTGTAAACTAAATTGTTTTTCAATAATTACGCTATTGGAATTTTTCTGAGAGTAAAATCTTATTAAGAGTAATGTACCAGGACTTCTAACTAGGCAATATTTTTTAATTCAAAATGTGCCATAATAAAATTTAGTTTTGTTTTTATTAATAATTGATTTAAAATTATGATTGAATATAATTCTAAGTGTGCGGGAGGAATAGCCAAGAGTGGGTATTCATAGCGGCATCATATACCTTAACGTCTTCCATTGCAGTCACTGCTTCCAAACAATGATGAGACTCGATGGAATTGTAGCAAAGCAAGTAAAAAGTTTATCACAAGTAGTCAAGTTTGTCTGGTAAATGTTTTCTGAATTTTCTCCCATAGAAAATTTTAAAACAGCAAATGAATAATATTAATAGCTTCCTGCAAGGCCATTTCCACCCATCATTACCCATCGCAGAGCTGTTCTTAGCATACATAAGCAAAAAATGATGCTCATCGCCAAACACCTTTATAAATGATTCAAACATTTTTATACGAATTCTATTTTTTTGTACATTAAATCAAAGACGTCAAAATTTTAATAATGTATACATTTACATAAATATGTGTAAAAAACTTGTAATTCCTTATTACATATTTATTAAACAGTCCACCCACAAACGTTTTTCATGCTGAGCTTTATATTGCTTTTTGTGCACTTTCAAAACAAACGCCTTTCGTT
This sequence comes from Caerostris extrusa, assembly GCA_021605095.1. Classification (NCBI taxonomy): domain Eukaryota; kingdom Metazoa; phylum Arthropoda; class Arachnida; order Araneae; family Araneidae; genus Caerostris; species Caerostris extrusa. Next base: position 134,187 of record BPLR01005415.1, on the reverse strand, counting down.
GAATAAAATATTTAAACAATACAAAAAGATCTCCCGGCGAGGATCTATTCCAACAACTATTCAAATGTAAATGGCTGCACATTAAAAAAGACCCTGCGATGCATCGGAATCCGGCAGAGCAGCAGGTATGTCATCAGACCTAAAAATGGTCCGACCCCAGATTTTAAATTATCACATCAAGGAACCTGCATTACCATGGTTACAGGAAAAGAAATAACCAAAGGGGAGAAAAGTTTGGCTACTTTTCTGCTGAATAAACAGGCGTTTTTCCCCATAACTGCAGTACATTGCTTCACTTTATGTCCGCGAGAAATTTATTTTCCAATAATATTAATAAGGGAAAGGATTATGGTATGTCGAATATCACTCCGTTTGGTGGAGATGTTTTCAACCCTGGCATTTAGGCAACCTTGTTTTCGATAAATGTATTCTTAAATTACTTGGAAGCGAAATTTTATATAGAACAAGATAGCATTAAATTTTTATAACAGATATAATTTTTTTCAAAATTGAATTTTTTTTTATAAGAAAACTTTAGTTTTGTAGATATTGTCAAAAATTATACTAGAAATATTAAAAAATATTCACCAATGAAGTGAACAAATAACTAGATTATGATGTATCAAATATTTATTTTTTAGTAATATCAAATCTTATTTTTAGAAATAATTTTTAAGAAGATAGCACAGACTTTACTCTATGCTTAAATGTTTTTAATAACAATGTTCACGGCATTACTTGAGAGTAAAATCTTATTAAGAGTAATATACCAGGACTTCTAACTAGCCAATCTTTTTTGATGTCGAAAGTCATAAATAAGGGATTTAATTTTGTTATTATTGATAACTGATTTCAAATTATGATAGAAATATAGAAAATATGTTTACAGATAAATTCGTTAATTTATATGGTTTAGTTAAAATCGTAGAAAATAGAAATACAATCAATGAAAATGACACTGACATATAATGAAAATGAATGAAATGAAAATGACATATATTTATCATTAAATTTTATCAAATTTTCTTGCTTCTTTAAAACTAGATGCATTTAATACAAGCAATGAAAAAAAAACACATTTATTTTGTTAAATAATGTGCAGTGAAATAAGGGAATCTTGTATACCTTTGTTTTCATCGTTTTTTAAAGAAAAAAAAATTCTTTTATATGGTAGCTTTGGCACAATGTCGTAGCTATTGGACCAAAAAGCTAAATATTTGTAGATTTTTTAACATCAGTTTATAAACTAAAATATTTGATGGTACTATTTAACGGTCATAATAAATAACATTTCATTAGGCTAAAAATAGACGCAACTAGAGCCATGCAGAACAAAATAAAAAGAAGAGAACAAAACAATATAAAAGAACACACAAGTATACTTCAAGAACTAGACATATAGACAATTAGCTTCTCAAACCAATTAAGTAGCTGCCTACAAACATGTGCTTCAGTCAGATCACACTAAGAATGTGACATGAGCCTTCCTCTAAACATGACACTCCTGTCTGAACATGAAACCTAACTGAGAGGTTAAACTTGTAATTGTGTGGAAGGAAAATGAAAATCAGAGATAATGTATTCTCCTACATTCATTAATTGTTATCGACTATTATTTATTTGGTTATGTGACTTTTATTCAAGATTCGGAAAAATTTTTAGATTTTCAAATATTAAGCCCTTGTTAATGATCTCAAACCTTATTTAAAATCTGAAATTTTTATAAAAGTATTTTTTTAGCCTACAAAATTAAATGGAATATTTTCCCATAAAAATTTTAAAAGTTAATTATTTTAGAACAACATTTAAAACATTCTGTAAAATTAAGGACAAAAATTCTGCCAAATAAACACGTATAAAAGTAAAAAATAATAATTATTTATCGAGGATAACTAAATACGTAAATAATAATAATGCACCTTTTTCCGAGTATAAATTTACTTACAATTTCATCGTCTTTTAAATCTAAATAAAATGCATATTTGACTAAAAAAAAACTTAAATAACAAAGAGCTTTTTAAAAATGAAGCAATTTAATTTTTGAAATCCTGAGTTGAAATCCAGCCTAACACGCCATGTTGCTGAAATCCCTCGAGAGTTCTTCGGTCTACCATCGAACACACTATAATGCGCTTTTAACATGTAATGATGTCAATGGAGCACACATTAGCATATTCTGTATATGAATAAATTTTAATGGTTTGACGAATTTTTGTGCTTCTTTAGGGCTCCACAATTCCCCCTGGTAGTCAAAATTTGAACTATTTTTATTGCAGAACTCTTTTCCCCAGGGTCCATGTACCGTATATACAAAGTTTCATCAAAATCTGTTGGGTAGAACGGGCTCTAGAGGGCTCTGAATAGGGCCACCAATTAATTAATTATAACCATCTTGTATTTAGTATTATGATTAAAACTCTACACTATCTACTCTATAAAAAAACTACTCTGCTTTAATGAATTCTGTTGATAGTTAAATATTTATACTGTTAATAGCACAATTATATCATAAGACATTATATAATTATATCTTCATCGAAATGTAATTTTAGCTAAATATAAATCTTTCTTATTTTTTGTCTAACACAAACATAATACAACTTTGAATATCATAAATTTGTATAACTATCAAATATAAAATATTTAATTTGTAATATCAGATAAAAACATTTTTTAAACATTTTCTCGTAATTTTATCGCAAATCGTTGGTTGATAATAAGTTCAATTTTAAGGAGTGTGTTAAAATTGTGATAAACAATAATAAATGTTAATAATAAAGAGGACTAAAATTTTAGTGACTAGAAATAACGATCCATTACACACCGAAATTGTTACGGACGTATTTTGTTTTCTAAATTTGTCAAATTTCCTGAATTAACTTGGAAAACTTTTGAAAATAATTCATTAAATTAAGGTTCTGCTATTCTGTTCATGTATACTAACGTAAGTTATAGCCAAATCCAATTTAGGTAAATGCCAGTCTTAGAAATAGCTCAAGAAACAAAATTATAGTTCAAGATTTTGAAGTATTATTCTAGTTTAATGATTTAAAAACAAATGTATAAAAGTACTCAAAGAGTTAAAAATAATTATGTATAGTATAAAAATTCTGATGTACTATCATGAATATTTCTTGAATACTGTTTTATATTAAGAATATTTTTCCTTATTCTAAACTCTGAAATTGTGGGCTGTATAGAAAATATTGTATGGCTTTTTGAATATCGAACATATGGATTTCATTAATGTTACTATAAGTTCTGCATTTCAACTTATCGTTTTATATTATGGAAATATCACATATCACTCTAAGAATAAATTAAAAAATGAATGTTTATAATTTTTCTCCTGACTCTATTCATTGTTTTTCATGATTAATATTATTGTTATAAAGAGATTGAATATACCCGTAAATACAATATTTTCAATATAATGACATGAGCATAATCAATATCTATCTCATAATATAATCAATATCGTTATAGTTCTATTATGATAATATCTATAATAGAACTATAACGATATGCAATATCGTTATAGTTCTATTATAGATATTATATTCGAAGTTTTTAATTATCTATATCTCTGTATATTTGTAGTACCTCAAGTCTGAAAATGGCTTTACAATTTGATACACATATATGATTTAATTTATTTTCACAGAAATCAAACATAGTAATGTTTTTTAAAGCAATGTATTTGAAAAATATTTCATTTAAAAGAAAAATTCAAGGTTTTTTATGAAAGTAGGAGTAAAAAAGGTGATGAAAAAAAAACTATGTAGCTCGGTGATATGTGAGTTGAGGAATAATATTCAACGAATTACGATGTTTTTAAAGACGCCCAAAAGTCGTAAGAATTTCAGTCAGGTTCCATAGTTTTGGGTTGATGAAACAACCTAAATATGTAAGAGGACATATAATACTTAAGCTATTTAGAAAGTGATAACTTATATTCCTTCACTATAACTATAGAATGGAAAACAACACAGTTTGGAAAAAATTTCGATTACGAAGTATTGAATTGTTGTTGCAGAAGTAATCATTTATTACCAGTATGTTCACCTACTACTAGTAGATGATATATATAAATTGCAAAAATTACAAAATATGTCGTTTCGAAGTTAGAGCATTATGAGATTTGGATATTCAATTGCATTCGGACAGATGGCCACCATAAGGTGTCATTTTTAAATTGTTTAGGTTTCTTCTTCTTGAGTACGATACATCGTCGTTGCTTTCGCCAAAGATGATCAAAGATGATAGTGAAACTTTGATTTCGTAACATTCATAATTGAATACTTATTATTTGTCACTACACTTGCTATAGAGAGTTATTAAACACAATTGCTCTAAACGTCAGGAAAGTAATGAACTGAAGACTAATATTTTTGATGTACGACGTAACACCACTGCATACATCATGCAAAGGATGAAGTTGTTAAAAGGTAATCTAATGAGCTGGCATCGTGTACAGGAATGGATTTTATTGCAATATGCGAACGGAAACTCTCCATCAATATAACTCAGTGTAATCTAACCTGAACGATATACAGGTCAGTACGGACATCAAAAGAGAAATCTGTTCCTACATATAAACTGAACCCGCTATATCCGTTTCTTTTTATTATAATAGAGAGTTCCAAGCTCACGCTCTAGTGACTATCTTCTTGAGTCCTTTTGCGATTAAAATTTAAATTTTTTTGTAAAAAAAGAATACATCACTATTGATTTATACTAAAATTAACATATATCTCTGGCCATTTAGCTTTTTATTTCTGTGAAATGTTGTGAGGAATACAGATATCATGCATGCAATCCTCATTTGAAAGTCTTCTACAGAAGATCTGAAATCCAGACATTCAATGACCTACAAGACAAGAACTGAGGCAGTATAATGTAGAACTTCGGCGTTTATCTGCGGTATTTGCAACATTTGCAGATGTAAGTCTCCGTCGAATGTAGCGTCTTGAAATTCATTCTTTTCCCAGAAAGGCATTACATAGTCTATGAGTAATAGAAGACTTATAATTAAATTATCTTATTAAATATGATGAACTTTGTGCCACATCTAATTGCAATGATGTCTTACAATGGGACATGAGTGAAAGTATGTGACAGGTGTTTATACTTCCACTGGCTCAACGTCACAATTTTTCTGATAAATGATGTCAATATGCATATCCAAAGCATGAAATCATCAATCATCTCGAATTTCATCATACAGTTTCTACATGCAGAAACTGGAGACACTTAAAACAAAAACCCTTTTCTTAGCAACAAATCTAATGATTAAAACGACATCAGCTCTATTAATCTATATCTTATATGATTTATAAATTAATTATTACGAAAACTTAATAATTTTTATGAGCTGCATTATTCGGAATCAAGCTGTTAATAATTGTTAAAAGCTGATTATTATTTTAATAAGTATCTCATCATCACTGTGAACATGATAGTTTATTATATATATATAAATTCATCACACGGATATGCAGTTACTATGGCTTATAAGCAATATAAATATTAAGTGCAAATATTTTTTTTTATACATTGAACAAAAAATTTTAATTATGCTTCGTTAATTATACAATTATTTTAAATTCAGTTTTAAAGAATTTAAACCAATTTTTTAAAAAATACTCTGTTTTGTATGGAAAAACTTCACCGAACTGAAATTCACTTAATTTCCTTCGCCATTTCTCACTCAAAATATACGTCTAATTAGACTATATTAAATATTGTAAGAGCCATAAACACACTGTTTTAATCAACCAATACTCATGTGAGAAATAATTTATCATTTAAATGAATGCTCTTTCAATTAAGAATAATTAGAGTTTGTTATAATTAATTTCTTTGTAATCCTTTTTAATTAAGGAACATCTTAATTATGTTGAAGTTATAATGCAATCATTTGGCATAGAAGATAAGAATATGACCTTCTAATTATTCCATATGTAATTACATCATTGAAATACAACATAAGGAGATCTAATTTAATACATCTTCAATGCCCTTTGAATTCTACAGATCATTACAATATATTTCTAGTTTGAAAAATTAAAAAAAATATAATGATATCATTTAAATTAATTTTGATTAATTACTTAATTGAATTTTTCAGTTAATTTTGAGTAAGTATGCAAATATTTTAAGTGCATAATCGCAACATTAGGAGTTATTGATTTTAATTTGTCTTTTGATTGAAATTGGTCAGTTTCAATGTATCTTAAATAGAGGACAAAGCTTCGAATTATTTAACTAACCACATGAATGATTATGTTTGGTTTTGAAAGAATATAAATTAATTATATCATTGTCCGTGAACTAATCAGTAAGAAACCAGAAAAAAAAATACTTATCTTAAACTATATTATATGTTCAATTTATATAAATATATTATTTTGGAGTTACTTTTCTGTTACAAACTGATGTTAACACAACATCAATTATATGTAATGGTACTATTATTTATAATAAACAAGAATCAAAATAAAATTTTTGTCTTAATTTAAGTCTTAATTTAAAAAAATTAGTCAAAACATTTAACTAACACACAATTCTGTAGCATCATTAATAATATACAATATTTTTTTTTTCAGACAAAAAAGTATTCTTTTAAAAACGTTTAAATAAATTTTTATTACTTAAAAATAAATTTAAAACTAAGTATACGATTCTGTTTTAATAAAATGTTATAATCTTTATCGCCTCTTTAAGAAAACAATTCTTTCTCATACTGCATATTTCATTAAAGAAGAAAATATTTCGATAAGCAATGTTTACTTATTTTACCTGCTTCTCTAAGGGAATTCAATTTAATAATTATAACAACATAAATCTCACTAATTACTTCGTTAGACAAATATTTTATTTGGAACTGTGCGTGTTAAACAATAAATAAAACTATATTTCCTTTTTTTCCATTTCCTAAAAGCAAATAAATCAACTTGTTCTTATGCGTTATGAAAGGCGATCAGTTAAAACAAACAGAGTACGTGCTAATATAATTTGTGATGTATTTAAGCAAACATTTGTTTGGACAGTTTTACGATTAAACGTTTTAATTTACCATTTGTAATAAAAATAATAAAATTATTATTTTAAAAGTAGACAATTTTTCCCATATATGTCCGTTGATGTTTATTTTATATCAAATTTTTTTGTTCTACTATTCCAATAGTCATTATGCTCTGTAATAGCCTATATCTTTTTCAATTCCTTCTATTATCTCACACTCTCCCTATATATATCTTGCTCAAATTTTCAATCGTTAATGAAATACTTTTTATTCATCCACTGGAGTTCAAATACATTTTTTTTTAACTTGTAATGGATGACACTTGATGTTAAAACAGTTTTTACAAATATTAATTTATTAATTCAATTTAATTAATTAATTTTTAGTTTTTTTTTTCAGATTTAAGTAGCATATATCTACCAATAGATGGCGCCAGATAAACTTAAAAAATGATTGAAAATTATTTATAAAGGACTTTCTGCAATATAGTGAAAAAAAAAGTAGGAATTGACTTTAAAATTTTTTTTTTTTATATTACTTGTTTTTACACCAAATTTTTGTTCTACTACTCCTATAGTTATTATGTTCAAATCAGCTGAGTTTCAAATGTTCAAAATTCTAGGTTCTTTCTAATGTTCTAAGGTTAAATTCTGCTGTCTTTAATTTTAGAAACGATAAGATTCAGTAGCGATCATCACAGGTTGTATAAGCTTCAGCAGCCGAATTGCATCGTGAAAATGTTTACATTTTTATTCCAAATTACATTTAAATGCATGACGCTAACCCTTAAAATTCCTTGCATGTGTCACTAATATATTCCAATGATGGGTTGCCAGATATATAAAAGGGAAAATATCCTGTGCAATAAATCAATGAAATTAATCTTAATAGTAAAAAAATAATCGTGAAAAAAAATTATAGTAGACAATCCATCAAATGTTTCATATGAACATTACTTGCAAAATTGTTTTCATCAAAAAGAAATATTCTTTTTGAATTTTGAAAAATTTTTAATTTCATATCAGAATATACCTAATTTTGGGTAATTGGTGATAAGTCATCCTCAATTAATTTGAAGGATGACTCTGGGTTTTCTTCTTGTGATGTCAGTTGTAGTCACTGATTTAATTTACAAACAAAAATACTGGTTGACAATTGTGATAAAATCTATAAGCGTCTTAAAAGTGACAGTTAGGCTACCTGTGGGATTTTCCCAGAATTAATCTTATACGACTCGAAAATGTAGAATGGTTGGAATGCTGGACTAACATATTGAAAGTTTGATTTAGTTATTTTTGATGTCATATTTTTAGGACACTCATAGTTTTTATGGCTGTGTACATAATCAGAATTGCGATGCCTAATAGTAGCGCAATTATAGCCGGGTTTATATTCTGTGGCTTAGAATACACACAATGACCTGGTTTGTCTATCTTATTTGTATTCACAGGCATACGAGTGTGGTGTATATTATTTGATCTAAAATAATTTGCTTTAAAAGACTACATTTGGTGACATGCTCGTAGTTTTACAAGTTTTTAACTTCTGTTTAAATTCACTCATATCGGTACAGCTCCAGAAAACATACTTGTTATGATTATCCGTTATACTATTGATGATTTATTCTGTCAAGGATATATCATGTACACAGTCCAGTCATGGTGACCACCACCCACTTTCGACGTCAACATGAAATAACCAATCACAAAAAGCAGGTGGCAGCACATTGCAGTGGAGTGTATATAAAGAATTCCACTAAATACCACTTAATACCACATTCCACACTCAAAGCCAGAATATTATATTCTGGATTTTGACAGGTGGTCACATTAATGTGACTAGAATTACAACGAGTTCAGTTAACATAGTTATAAGATATTTGAAATGAGACTCATTTCACTTTAATTTATTTTCACAATTTATACAATTTATGAATCTGTATTGAATTCACTTTTGTTACTAAATTCATGAATTAAATGTATTTTCAAAACATCAAAATGAAAACACTAATTTCAGACTCTGAATAAATAACTGAACCGGATTAGATGATATTTTATTTATCACTAATATTTTACGTTTATATGTAACAACATACAATAAAATGTTTTATCCTTTTCATTTAAATATTCAAATGTTTGTTTTTGAAATTATGAAGACAGTTAAATCAAACAGAATTAATAATTCAAATTCTTCAGTATCATTAAAACAATTTTGAGAATGGCACTTTCAAATTCGTATCTGCAAAATTTATTTTTTATACCAAACGTTTTTCAACATCAATATCCTTTAAAAAGGATCGTCCAAATGGCTCTTTTTCCGTTGAATAAGGGAGGAATTTGTTTCTGCGTGGGAGTAGATTTCCTGAATCATTCATGGTTCTTCGTTAAAAAGTTTGATGGAGGGAACTTTTTCTTGCGTATGTGAACTTTGCGCTATTTCGGTGTTAAGAAAATAAGGATAGATTTCAGAGTCAGAGTTAGTTCCCTTAGTTGTTCGTTTAGAATTGAAAAATCTGTTAACGTATCAAAATGTTTTGGATATATTTTTTATATCTGAGGATAATTTGACAGAAAGCAGATTACATACAAAAGCTAAGTGATTTTTATAAACTAATGGAATCTGATATTTGGGATTTAAATCTTCAAATTTTAGTTCAGCATCAAAATTTTCAAAAAGTTTCTCAGTCTATTTCTTTTGTCTCGATCACCTGCAGATCCACATATGAATTCATACATTAATTTTATTTTATTGTTATAAGCGTATTTCAAAAGTTTTAAAATATGTGGTATGTCATTCAGCATCATGATTAAATACAAAATTTATATTTTATATAATATTTAAAAGTTAATACAATAAAATAGTTCCTAAAATCAATAATCAATAGTAACAGTTTTGATTTGTAATTACACGGTTGCACAACTGCCTGTTGGCAAATGTTCAAAAGGCTGAGTTTGTTCACCATAAGTTCACACGGCTGAGTTCCCTTGTAACTTTAATGACTAGGTTTATTTAAGATAAAAAAGAACGGTTACAACATTGTAGTTTTTAAAGATTAAATACAACCAAGGTTAAAATCAACGTATTTTACTACAATCCTTAATTATCTTCTCAATTTTTTAAAACACCTCAATGGAAAACCATCACAAGTCACGCCGTTTTTGTACCAGTCTTACTTATTTTGTCTCTTTCAACCTTTTTTTCTTCTTTCCTTTCGCGGCAAAAGTATTCCGTTGTCAAAGATAACAAACATCTAAACCGAGGCTCGCTGATGTACTACAGTCGCACAGACAAAATTGGAATTTTTTAATAACTTTCTTACTAATCATTAAATATTCACATAAAAGATTTATTTAAAGATGTCTCAAAAAAGACACAACTTAAAGTTAGATTATATTAGTAATACTGTTCTTTATGGGTTAATTAACTTAAAACTTAGAATTTTTCTATTACAGATGTTTAGATTAATTGATTCAACGCATGATAAAGACTGTACCACTAATTTTTTTGAAGAATTCCAATTATTTTCATACACCCAGAAAAGGTTTGCATCCAAAATTATATTAATTTTACTTGTGAACTAAGTATGTTTTGATTATTTTCTCATAAAAATAATTTATTACATAATTTTATAGACTGTCCTTTTTGCAATAACGTTGCAGTTATTATTTTTTTTTTTTATTGTTTTCTTTATTAGTGTTTTATTAAAACATATTATAATAATTTTTTTTTTTCAGAAAACTATAAAAAAATAAAAAATAGAAATAATATAACATAAAATTTTACAATATAAATAAATATATATATAATTATTTTTAAAAACAAAAAAATTGATGGGCTTTTTAGGGTAATAGGATGTTTTTAGGTTGGTGAAAAAGTTTTTTTAAAATTATAAATGGGAAACCATTCATTACAAGCAAGTTAAATTCTCACATTGAAAAACAATTTTTTAACACCCATATCTCCGAAATTTTTAGTTAGATCTACACAAGAAAAAATTTTATACTAATTTTCCCGTTTCAGTAATGGAATAATTAATTTTTGCTAATTAACTGCATTTCAAAGTAAGTTAGTATCTTTGAGCCAATTCAATGGTATATTTTTTTTTTTTGAAGATCTAATAATAATTACGAAAGTTATTAAGAATGTTTCATTTTTTTTGTGGCGAGGGGTTACTACAAATAAAAAATAAAACATTATGTATTGTTCAATGTATTATGTCTGAATTTTTTTAAAGTTTTCATATGATACTTCCTAACTGTGTATTTTTATTAATACTTGCTTGTTATTTATTTATAAATAATAAACAATTCAGTAGCAACAATAACTATTCAAATATATGCAATATTCTGTTATACAATGACCTGTGACAATTTAGTACAGCATCAAGCTTGCCATAAGTTCTGGAAATGGTGCAGCACCCAACTGCAAATTATCCCATCGCAGATTATTGGGTCACCATGGTTACAAAGTAAGAATATAAAACAAAGGTAGATACAGGGAAAGAGCACTTTGTGACTTCTGGGCAAGATTTATTCGAGTGTTGTCCCCACTAACCGCGGCCTATTACTGTCTGCGAGGAAAATTCATTTCATTTCATCAGATCTGGGATGGTCGAAATGACGGGACAGGGAACGGTTCGAAGCCTGCATCGAATGTGTTTAAGAATGTCGAATGTGTTTAAGAATGTCGAATGAGTAAAATGGGAAGAGTAGCATCCCCAGCCATAAATATCGGCTTCAATTACTTTTGAAAGGGATTTTGTCAACAGAAAGTTTTTACTTTGGAAGAATTTGCTAATCAAGACATTCTTGATCAAAATTTAAACAGAGCTGGTACTTGAAGTATGGATAAAGTTTCATTTTCTATAAATACTAAATTACAACATAATATGATTCATTTAATTCATTTTAAATAAAAATTCAGTTTGTGATTTATTAAGAAATCAAATATTCCTACATGTTATTTCTGTAATATAGATAGTTTTAAAACAAACCTCGGGAAATAATGTGAAAAAATTTGTTTGTACTCTTTTTTTCTTCTTGTTACAAAATTTAACTCATTCTTCTATTATTTATTTTATATGAATATGTTTTTACTGGAGACTGTTCAGTAAAATACGAAATTACATTATGCAATACTTCGGTCAGAAAATTTATTTATTTTGAAAAACAATCCTTAAACAAGTTTTTAAATACAAAAAACAAATAGTGCGATGGAAAAATGATGGTTAATAAATAGATAAATGGAACCTGATGGCCTGGTGGCTAGCGTTCTGGCGCTCGGTACCACAGGTTTCGAATCCGGCAGTGCCCAGGATGTTTGTGGCGGTTCGAATCCATTTTAAACTGTAGGTCCTGGTGTAATAGGATTCGTAGAGTATTATGGGGGTAGCGTTTCTCGGGTCCATAGCATGTCTTTAAGCTTCACGTGACCTCTGAGTAGTGCTAAATGAGTAACAGCGGAGATTCAGCCCTTGCGTATGGCATAAAGGTTAACTGTCTCTGTATTGCCAATTGCATTAGAACAACAACATAAATAGATAAATTTTTACCAGCAACGGTTTCCTTTTTTTTATATCTATTGAAAACCATTTGAATACAATTAAACGCATATATGTATTATCTTTATTTTCACAAGCTCACAGTGGTATTGGCAGAAGTGATTTTTGTGACAGATTATTGTTCCATTTGAAGATCAATAAAAGGACTTTCCAGGTTATTGATTTATTGTGACTGCCTTAGGTATGTGTAATCGAACTTTCAAATTATCTTCATTTGTTGGGTTTTGAACTTTGTTCCTCTTTTCGTAATTTAAATCATTTACTACCATGATGCCACTTAATATCATGCTGCCATGCTGCCTTTTAATGCCATGCTACCATGCTTTCCCAGTGAAATAGAAATAAATTCAGTTCTTTTATTACCCTCCTTGATATATTATGATATTAATTGTTATACATTTCAAAAACTTCATTTATTTTCGTTTCTGGATCGTTGTGGGATATTATAAGGAATCTCAGCAATCATTGCATTTTTAAAAGCATACCAGAAAGAAAAAAATATGTAATATTTCTCTAAGCATAAAAAAAAAAAAGTTTCAGTTTTAAATATCTAAATTCAAATCGAAAAATGTTAGCAACAGAAACTTAATTTCAACAAAATAATTTTAATTTAACCAGATAAAAAACATGCTTATCAAGGCAATGAACTCGCACGTTTGTTCTAAGAATTAAAAATTTAGTAGAATTAATTAATTATTTAATTATAAGATTAGGTTATATCAGATCATTTGAAAAAAGATATTCTAGTATGAGAATCATTTAATTAGAGGAATCAGAGAATAATTTTAATTAAATAAAAAAATATATTCGATTATCCTTAAACCAGAGCATTATTCGCAAATAAAATGGTTGGTCTTAAGAGCTTTTTTTCAGAAAAATATTGCTAAAGAATAATATATTATGGTGAATATATTGAAGGTGGTTTGAAGGTGGTTAATTTTTTGTGTGAAGATACATATATTTAAATAGCATATATAAAATATTTTACTTTTATATTTCTTCTAAATAAACACATTTGGATTATATATTGAAATAGACAGCGTACAAATAGTATTCGTGAAAGAATATTAATTTATTTTGGTTAATTAAACAACAGCTGAATTATATGGAACTATTCCATTCTATTTAAGCAAATGAAAATAGTAATAATCTATAACTAGTACAGACGTTAACTAGTACATGCATTTTCTAAATATTCTATTTCTTTAAAATGAATGAATGGATAATATTATTGCAAAGATTAGGGGTAAATATAATAAAATATTTTTCTATTCCGTATATATAATAATCGTTTCTAAACAAGACCGTCTAGGTTTTTTTTTTACTTTGTATTTGTCTGAGGATTAAAACAAAAGTGAGACTTCTAGTTTTAGTTAAAGGTTCATTTGCTTTATTAAGATAAACTTACAATACTTATTTCTCTTCCAAACTTTTTGAACATAAATGATGACTATAACTTTAACTAAATAAAGTATTTATTAAATATATTTCTATGCAATCCTTTTGTGAATACAACATTGGAATTTCATATGATTTCTAAATATGTTGACAATTTATGAGCTTATTGGTTGTTACGCATAGAATAAATGCACAATAAAGCTGATGTTTTATAATATATATATATATATATATATCAGTATGGTGTTGAATAAGTGTACTGTATAATATTTGATTGCTTGTTTTGTGTTCTGTCTAATTGTATGTTTTGCTGGCATAAAGTTATTATTATTTTTTTTAAAATCATGAACAGATAGAATCCCCATAATATATGGATCATTTTTCTGCATAAATATAAACTTGGTGAAATCTGCTACCCAATCAATGCTAAACATTAATGATGCATTTGGGAATGACACAGATAATGCATCCACAGAAAAACGATGGTTTTATAAGTTTAAAACAGGAAATCGGAGATTAGAAACATCTATGAAATTTAAACATCTTTACAGACTCAAAATTGTGCAGCACTCTGTGAGAGAGCTATGGACTCCACACATCTACTGCACTGTCCTGCTCTGAGCAAGACTCGAGCGATATTGGGAGGCTAGAGATATGTTAGATTAATGAACTCTGTTTACAGCATGTTTTGTTGTTTTCGATGTTCTTTTTTTTATTTTTCGTTGTTCTGTAACTGTTCATAATCTGCCATTGGAAATAAAATAAAAAAAAAAGATTAGAAAATGAACGAATGAAAAATGCAAAAGGTTCTCTATTATGATGTGCTGATGACAAAAGTCGCAGCTAACAAAAACCATAACTGTTAGAGAAATTCTCGTTGAACTTGGAGTAGGTATAATAACTGTTGCAAAGACATCTTTCTGCGCTTGGGTAGGTGAAAAGGTAGTCAAATAGCTTCAACACGAATTTAGAGATAGGCATAAACTGCTTGGCTGTCAGACAAGCAAATTATTTAGCATTCAATAAAAAAATTGGTATCATTAAATGTGATGAAAAGTGGATATTCTAATAATAATCGAAAACACTCAGTACAATGACTTGAAGCAGATGGAAGCTGTAAACACTCACACAAGCGGAGCTTACATACAAAAAAAAATGGTGACTGTTTGGTGAAATTGAATTCAATTATCCACTGCAGCTTTTCATGAATAAGTCAAAATATATATGCATAATATTACAATGGAAAAATTCATATTGTGCAATAACAATTGTTGCCATTAGAACCAATGTTGGGGAATTGAAAAGGTGTTATTTTTCGTCATGAGGACGTAACACCTCACTTTTCCAAAATACATTTCAATATAGCAACGAATTGAAATCTGAGGATCAGCCTCATCCGCAATATTTAACGTAACTGCCCCTTCTGACTATCAATTTTTTTTTTAAATATTTGAAAACTTTTTAAAAAAATTAACACTTTGTCAATCAGGAGCTGCTAAAACAGACTATACTGTATTTATTGATTATAAATCAACGGTGTTCTTTGAAATTTGTACAGAAATGCTTTGTAATTCATGACTGAACTGTATTTATCTAAACAGAGCATATTTTGATTAAATGTGTTGAATTTTGTTTTTGTGACTTTTTAAACTTAAAGTATACACAAAAAGACCTTTTTAAATATAAATATATTTAAAAGTTCTTATCAATTGGAAAAAAATTTTAATTTTCAAAATATTTATAATTGTTTAATATTTCTATTTGTATACTACTTTAGAATATTGGAAAAGACAGAAGGTGCATATATTTCATAATGTACCGTTTTAAATGTACATTCCTTTGAAAATAAAATTTTAATTAGCATATTCTACATTTAGGGATTTAAGACCAGTTCTAACTTATTGATTTCGAGATTTCTAATTGAATTTTTAAGAATTTTTAAAATTTTGAAAGTAGCGTATACGTTTTGTTAGTGGAATAGAAATTCCCTTGTACATTATGCCTAACTGTTGAATTTTCAACACTGAGTACAGAAGTGAGTTTGATTAATGTTAAAAATTAATGTTTCAAGGACTTAAATTAATATTTGCTTGGAAAATCGCCAATTATAATTTATTAATTATAAATTCAAAAGGATTAAATTGCATCTGTGAAATATAAGGCCCTTACAATGCAATCATATTGTCAACTCAATAGTCGTCTATTCAATAACGATAATTACAGTTTTAGACAGATGCAATAGCTATATAATACACAATCTTGAAAAGTATAAGGTAATATGAACTGCTTTCTTCCATGCAAAGAATATAAAGCTACTGTAATACAATTGGAATCACATGCATTTATGAATTTGTAAATGAGTAAAAGGAAACAGCACAAGAAGACAGCTGACCGAACAGCTCAGACTATTTAAAATCCCAAATTGTTATGGTCAATTAATTGCAACCATAACAATTCATACAAGGACTTCAATGTTTTGTTTCACCAGAACACACAGCCTGCTTTCCAAGTATTGCCATTAATGAAATATTAGTGAATGAACTGCAGATAATGGACAGCTGGCTGAACTCCAATTGATATTAAACGCATATGCCTTAAGTAAGTTTGTCCTGACATATCAAAATACCTACAAATGGATAGAGATTTTTTTGAGACATTATCAAGGTACTTTGTATATGGAAAATTAAGTCTTTTAATTAAAATGCTTATTTTTTAAACCTATTGCCTCTTCTTATTTAATTAGTCCACCTATTATTTTGCAGAAATATCGCTGGAATTTAAAACATAAAGTATTCAAAAGCTCAATGGCAAGAAATTTGTTTTCACTTCATATCCAATAGCCATTAAGACAAATTAAATATGATTTTTAAATAAAGTTCATCCGTTAAAACTTTCTACACTGCACATCCGCACACTGTTAAAACGAAAATCAGCACTTCCATCTATGTGAGTCAAAAGCTAAATGGCAAGAAAAATATCTTCACGCCATATCCAATAGTCGCCAATTCCAGTTCAATATGATTTTTAAATTAATTTCATCTACTAAACCATTCGTTGCCTTTATTCAGTAAACGATAACAAAATCATAAACCATATTCTTACCACATTGTAAAGACAAAAATCAAGACTTCCATCCAATTGTATCATTCATATTCATTGAGTTCCCTTAGGAATGGAAATTGTCAAACGGAAATTCTTCCTAGTCTGGGGTTTGGTGACCTCAAAATTCCATAGACCTATTTAATTATAAGTGAAGTATGTCTTCTATAGTATAGTATTGAACAGTGGGTACTAAAAAATGGCAAGATGACCTGAGGGGATATATAATTTTTGATTAACTATTAAAAACTTGAATAGATATGCCGAGATAGAAACTTCGAAGAGATCAATATACGTACTTACTCGAAATTCAAGCTTGAATGAGATTGGCATAACTGCTCTCTGACATGGAATGGCAGAGGATATTTGGTTGAAATATATCGTTCAATTTGCAATGACTTGCAATTAAACAGTCAATAGTTCATTGCTCTCAGATAAAGTGTGTCTTTATTAGGCTATCTAGAATTGACCAAATGGAATTTATTGGCTATAAAATGGAATTGATTTTGGGGAGACTTTTCGTATTTGATTTAATATGGCTTTTAAAGATTTACACCGAATCATTAAAATTAGAAGGTTGTTTTATATAAAATATTAATTCATTTATCTTCTATAACATATTATATAAAATAATTTAATATTTCGGTATAAAATATCGAAGATGATGAAAAATAAAAACACCAGAAAAGTAAATAAAATTATTTCGACTTATTTTTTACAATGATTGATAAACTGAAGTATTTATTTTGAAATCCAATTTAAAAATATCTTATATCACTTTTTGTATCTTATTGTTTTAGAAAGAAAAAAAGGAGAGTACTTGGTAAACAAAAGTCTTGTTTTTATATTAAATAAGAAAATTACCTTTCGTGTATTATTGTGCATAACGGAAATTTTAATAATGACAAGAGAAATATTTTTCGTATAATTCTTTTTATTACTTTGCCTACATATAAAGCATAATGCTTTATGAATCTATATTTAGTTTATGCATATAATTTTAGGTTAGTTATTTTATATATACGATCAATGAAAATATTATTATTAAATTAAAAATACAAGATTTAACCACATAGAAGACGTTTACGAAGATGAATAATTGCAAAGTACAAAGTAATCTGTTGCGAATTTCGGTACGATGTCAAATATGTTTTTAGCTATTTAGCATTTTTGCATTATTTCATATATTCATGCAATATACACTGAAGTGACAAAAGTCATGGGACACCTATTAATATCGTGTCGGCCCTCCTTTCGCCCAGCGAAGTGCAGCAACTCGACGTGGTATGGACTCAACAAGTAGTTGGAAGTCTTCTGCAGGTATATTGAGCCATGCTGTCTCGATAGACGTCCATAATTGTGAAAGCGTTGATGGTGCAGGATTTTGGGCACGAACAGACCTCTCGATGATGTCCCATAAATGCTCGATGGGATTCATGTCGGGCGATCTAGGTGGCCAGATCATTCGTTGGAATTGTCCAGAATGTTCTTCAAACCAATCGCGAACAGTTGTGTCCCGGTGACATGGCGCATTGTCATCCATAAAAATCCCATCGTTGTTTGGGTACATGAAGTCCATGAATGGCTGCAAGTGATCTCCAAGTAGCTGAACATAAGCATTTCCAGTCAATGTTCGGTCCAGTCGCACCAGAGGACCAAGTCCATGCCATGAAAAAACAGCCCACATCATTACGGAGCCACCACCAGCTTGAACAGTGCCTTGCTGACAGTTTGAGTCCATGGCTTCGTGGGGTCTGAGCCACACTCGAACCCTACCATCAGCTCTTACCAACTGAAATCGTGACTCATCGGACCAGGCCACGGTTTTCCATTCATCTAGGGACCAACCGATATGCTCACGTGCCCACGAGAGTCGCTGCAAGCGATGTCGTTCTGTCAGTAAAGGCATTCTAGTCGGTCTTCTGCTGAAATAGCCCAAGAAAACCAAATTTCTCTGCACAGTTCTAACAGAGAAGTCCCTTGTACGTCCCACATTGATTTCTGCGGTTATTTGACGCAGTGTTGCTTGTCTGTTAGAATTTACGACTCTTTGCAGACGTCGCCGGTCTCGGTCGTTAAGTGCAGGCGGTCGATCACTGCGCTGTCCATGAGTGGGATGTTATGCCTGAAATTTCATACTCTCGGCACACTCTTGACACAGTAGATCTTTGAATGTTGAATTCCCTAACGATTTCCGAAATGGCATGACCCATGCGTCTAGCTCCAACTAACATTCCGCTTTCAAAGTCTGTTAATTCCCGTCGTGCGGTCATCATCGCGTCAAAACCTCTTCACATGAATAACTTGAACAGAAATGAAAGCTCTGCGAAAGCACTGCGCATTTATACCTGTTCTACGCGATGCTATTGCCATCTGAAAATTTGCATATTGCTATCCCATGACTTTTGTCACTTCAGTGTATGTTAAACCGACTGCATATATTATTTAAAAATTTAAATTCTAACAGAACAAGCGCAGGCATTATTTTTAATATTGTTCTACATGATAAAATAGCAAAAAGAAAAAAAAACACTCATTACTATTCATGATCAACGAAAAACATTTATAAATGAAATTATTATGGCTAAAGTTTTAAAACAAAGTTTAAATAATTATGATATTTAATCAGGATATAAAGAATTACGGAATGAAATGAAAGTATTAACGCCGTAGAATCGAGTTATTTGTTGCACCTACACTATCAAAACAACTAGCCATATAAATATTATATAAATGCATATTTCTATAAATAGGTTTATTTTATATCATAATCCATGTACAGTATTTAAAAATGTCCTAATTATATCATACAATTAAAGAAGGTTTAGCATCTATAGATCCACGAACATTATCCCAAGTAATATCTATTTTCGTTATTTGTAATTATTTTAAAGCGATGCATTCATATTATATTTTTATATTAGTTATATGATAACAGGAATTGCAAAACATTATGTAAATGTAAGACTAAAAACGGAATAATTTTTACATAATAAAAAAGATAATTATTTAGAGAACATGAAAAATAAGCGTATCTACACCGCTGAAATGTTATATATATTTAAAATATTTTAAAATCCAATGATACAGTAAGGCTTTAAAGGTGCAAAATGCATCTTCTGTTGAACAAGATATAGGAAGACAGAAAATCTCGATGAGAAAATATCTTAATAAAGTTAATACTTGCAATTTTCTTCCTCAAATCCTTAACACTTAAAAGTTTCGTCTTCAAGGAGAAAGATATTTTCTGCTTCTTGTCCACATGCCTCAAAAACGACGAAATTCTTTTATCCTAAATACTGCTTCTCCTTTTGTTCGCTCAACCGTAATTGCACCGTATTTTGTCACCAACTGCATACTTAACCACTCTCTTGTTGCAAATGAATTCGTTCCAGCTGTAGAAAAATTCTATTCTGAAAATCTTGGCCTTACAAGACTATGCGTTTCTAAAATTTACAAAGATGTAAAAAACTTTGTCTTGTCCTCAGATAATTTCTTTTATGTAAATTTTCGATTGCTTCTTTTTAGTAAGTGTGTTAGCCTCTTTTACGGATATATATGCAGCATTTCATAAGATTAACAATTTCATCGTGTTAGTACAGATGTTAAAATAATATCATTTTCTAATATAAGGATTATTTCACATAGAAAAACAGGTATATAAAAGGTATATACAGGTATATACAGGTGTACTCTAAAAAAATGGTGCAAATACTCTTGAAAATGTATAGGCACAAAACAACTGAGAAAGTATTTGCTTACATTTAAAATCAAGTTATAAGTCGACACAAATTATAAAATAATATTATAAAATAATTATAGTATAAAAAATATTTTTTTTTTTTTTGTAAGGAAAATATCCGAAAAATAAATTAATTAATGGAAACAATGAGAAATATGCATTTCTTTTGAACATCTAATTTGAAATTTTAAATGTGATTAATAAATGAAGCTAAAATCTGGTATCAGAATAACATTAATTAAAATAAACGGGAAAATCGAAAGTGATTTTTTGCTCTGCCTTTTTGTCACCTGCAGAGGGTAAATCCAACGGCCTGTTGGCATTAGATAATCATTGCTAGAGGATCTCCAGAAATATTGAACAGGGTAGATCAGAATATCTTGCGATCTTACAAATGTGATCGTCTTGTTTTCAGAAAAGCCTATTCTTGTATACGGAGAAGATTTTTTTAAAAAAATTTATTGCTATTCATCCATTAATTTTTCTCATTATTCTTCCAACGGCATAAGATTGACCTTCAGTTGAAGTCTTTTTCTTTTCCTAGCAATGCTTAGAAGAAAGGATTTATGTTCCGGTAAGTGAAGATTCGTTTAAAAACAAATGAAGTTCACTTTTTAATTTTTTTTTCTTGACTTCGACTGTAAAAACTCTAATAAAGCATATTGACAAAAACATTTTTAATTTGGTTGAAATAAAAGCTTTTACACGAGTTTTAATCAGATTAAATCTTTCTAAAGGTTAAAAGATTCTTTGTCTTTGCAAACAATGTAAAAAAAACATCAAATAAAGACAAAATATGTATTTACCTTGACTAACTAGTTTAACACGAAGTTTTAATTCTGAAACGAGCTACTGGTTGAAATTAACTAATGTATCATAAAAAAAGGAAAAGAAATAGATGATAATTTTGTCTACTTGCTTTCTTGAAAGATTAACGAAATTTAATTAACAAAAAATTAATACTGTAAAACCATTGTCTCAGGTTCCATTTTCTCAGAAACGTCTATTCGTGTGGGTTTTTTTTCTGTTTCTTTTTGAAGTAGCCTATTTATTTTGTATCGATAAAGTTTTTACGAAGAATTTCATAGGTTTTTTTGTGTTTACTCGTGAATAGCATAAGCGTTTTTTCAGTTGAACTTTTTTTTTTTACTTCAGAAGAATGGTTGGACGACAATTTTTTATATTTTGGTAGATTAAAATTCAATTAAAAGCAAATGGTTCCCAGAATATATCATGTGTCTTCTCTACTTTCTTTCTTGTCTTTAACTTGAGGTATACTAAATATGTATTCATAGTATAGAAATGGTTACCCATAAAAATAACACTAGTAAAAGGTTTCGAATCTTATTATTTGATCCTACTACCAGATATCATATAAACTACACTTATGAATTTCATCAAATAGATAGGCGTAATCTGTATAATCATGGAAAATAATAAGTCACATTTCTCTCTTATGACGAATTTTTAGCATTTTAGAACCACACGTTTTGTACCAAATATTAACTGATTTTCATATTTGAATTTAACTAATTCATTTAAGTTGTTTAATAACAGAGAAGGAAGGAAACCGGACTATTGTGTTTCAAATTTGCCATTATAAAAATATAAGCACATATTAATAAAGTGAATTGTTTGAAGAATATGAAAAAAATATTCATAGGCTACTGAAGTATAATATTTATTTAACACATTTTTAAATTATCTAATATGAAAATGTTTTTAAAGTAAAAAAAGTAAATTCTATTAACCAAGTTTCAACAGGAGTATAAATTCGAAGAGAGGAAATCAACGGGAATCAACACACACAAACAATCCAAACAAACACACACATACACACAAGCAAACACAAACACACACACACAAACAAACAAACCAAGTAAACACACACATACACACAAACAAACACACACACACACAAATACACACACACAAATACACACACACATATACATATATACAGAGAGAGAGAGGGGGGGGAGAGTGAATTTACAGTTATTCTTTCTCATTACAATATATTAAAATCTTGGATCTTATAGGCAATAGCGTATTTTTAGCTCCTTCCACAAATTCCTCCACGCCAACGATACTCTCGTATCCTCTGAAGCTGCACCACAACTTTCTGCTCATTCAACCGTAATTGTACCATGTTAGGTCGCCAGCTGCATATTTAACCACTTCTCGATTTGTTCCAAATGAATTCATTCCAGCTGTCAAGAACTTCAATTCTAAAAGCTCTTGGAAGAGCATTATAAGAAAAGAAACGTTTTGAAGAGAGAAAAATCTAACAGATATTTAGAACTTCAGAAACATTGTTTCATAAAATATTCCCCAGGAACATTGATGTCTCTGCATTGAAGATTACCCTTTTTTTCTACTATTCTTAGAGATATTTGCCTTGTCCACCGTAATGTTTATTGTTGTAGCAAAGTTTACAAAGATTTTTTTTTTGTGAACATTTCCTTCTGGAATCCGTTTCCATAATTGAATATGTATCTAAAATTAATGTCTTCAGTTTTTCCATCTCGATCTGTCTAGCTGTGGTAAAATAGTATTTTAATATAATCACAAAAGTGATAAATTATCAAAATTAAAAAAAAATACATTTTAAATTACATCTTTTATTTAAAAAAATGATATTTTGGTTATTTTTATAAGGTATCATTAGGTAGTATAACAATTTTTAAATTAAAAAAAAAGTAAAACAGGCTATCATGTCCTTTTCTGCAATTAATCCGTTATGCTTTTAGAATTTTTGTCTGAGGTTCTAATTAACCAGAAATGTTGATTAGGGTACATCAATTTTTTTTTCTTTCTTTAAGCTTTACAAAAGTGATCGTCTTTGTCTTCGAAAGGGCTATTCTTGTATCCGGAGACAAAGTTTTCCTTTACAAAGAGTCACTTTTTCTAATTTTTCCAAACGCATAAGCTTTGAATTTTTTTTTTTATGTATAAAAAAAGTCAGTAAAAAGGATTTCTGTTCCAGTAAACGTCGTTCCCGTAGATTCGTCTAAAAGCAAATGGCTTTTCCTGTTTCTTTTTTTTCTCTATCCTTTGACTTTGACCACGCGAATTCTAATGAGGAATGTTGAAAAAAAGAAACGATTAAAAACTGAAAGAAATAAAAGTTCTTTCTTGAGCTAAAAATTAAATTGCATCTTTCTAAAAAAATTGTTTTTGTGTTTGTAGAGGACAGTGTTAAAAAATATAAAATTAGAAAATTATGTATTTCTTTTAACTAATTAATTGAACCTTCCAAATGTTAACACAAATAAGATAGCTTTCTTGTATTGTTCTTTTCAATGATACACAAAAATAAATTCCACAACTTGTAATCATTGAAAAACCCTTTATTATTAATCTAGAAATGTCTACGTGTGGGGGACGTTGTTTTCCTTTTTCTCCTGAAGATCTTAAAGTGTTGATTGCCTTGTCATACAAGAAGCCTATTCTTGTATAGATAAAAATTTATTTTTCTAAGTAACTGTCAAATTTTTATATTTACTCGTTGAATGGTATGACATTCAGTTGAATTATTTTGCAGAAACAGATATTTATAACTGCTGAAACATTGTTTTATAAAATATTTCCCCAGGAAGATTGATGCAACTGCATTGAAGATTTAAATGTTTTTCTATAAATAGTTCTTAAAAAGATATTTGCTTTGTGCTTGGCAAGGCTTATTGTTTCACTATGGTTTCCAAAGATGTTTTGGTAAACATTTCCATTTGGAATCCGTTTCAGTAAGTGAATATTTATCCAAAATTTACCTATTCACTTTTTTTCCTCACTGGCTATTCTTAACTAAGGTAAAGTATTATTTTAATATATAATACCAAAAGTGTTAAATTAGCAAAATTTTAAAAACAATTACATTTAAAATTAAAGTACTCTAATTAGATTAATTTATATTTCAAATTAGATAGCATTTTTTACTTTTAAATTAAAAAAATATTATTTTTATTTTTTAAGGTTTCACAAAGTAAACATCATCAAAATAAAAAAAAAAAAAGGTTTTCACGTTTATTTCTGCAATTATCTCATTTAATCCAACAATATTCTATCCTTTTAGAATATTTGTCTGATGATTTAATCATCCAGAAATGTTGATTAAGGTACATCAAATTTTTCTTCCCTGAAGTTTTACAAAAGTGATTTTTTTGCTTCGAATAGCCTATTCTTTGTATCCAAAGACAAAAATTTCCAAAATGTCTTTTACAAAGAGTCCATTTTTTTAATATTTTTCAAATTTCAAATTGAATTTTTTTATGTATAAAAAAAGGTCAGTTAAAAGGATTTCTGTTTCTGTAAACGAAGATTCGTTTAAAAGCAAAGGGCTTTTTCCCTCGTTCTTTTTGGTCTCTATCCCTTGCCTTTGACCACGGGAATTCTAATGAAGAACGTGGAAAAAAGAAAGAATTGAAAACAAAAATAACTAAAAGTTCTTTTTGAGTCAAAAATTAAATTGCATCTTTCTAAAAAAGTTTTGTCTTTGTAGAGGTCAATGTTTAAAAAAAAATTAAATTAAAAAATATATGTATTTCTTTTAACTAATTAAATAAAACTTGCAACTGTTAATGCAAATAAGATAGCATTCTTGTCTTGCTCAATTACAAAAAATCAATCCAGCAACCTGCTATTATTTTATTTTTTGTCTGAGGATCTAATCATCCAAAAATGTTGATCAGGGTAGATCAAATTTTTTTTTTCTTGAAGTTTTACAAAAGTGATCGTCTATTCGGCCTATTCTTGTATCAGAAGACAAAAATTTCCAAGATGTCTTTTACAAAAAGTCCATCTTTTTTTTTAATTTCTTTAAAGGCTTAAGCTTTGAATTTTGTTACTTATAAAAAAGGGTCAGTAAAAAAGGATTTCTGTTCCGGTAAACGAAGATTCGTCTAAAAGCAAATGGCTTTTTTTTCTCTTTCTTTTTTGTCTCTATTCCTTGCATTTGACCACATGGAATTTTAATGAAGAAGGTCGACAAAAAAAAAAAAAAAAAAAAAAAAAAAAAAACTGAAAACAGAAAGAAATAAATGTTCTTTCTTAATCTCAAAATTAGATAGCATCTTTCTTACCAAAAATTTTGTTTTTGTAGAGGAAAATGTTAAAATTTTTTTATATAAAATTAGAAAAGAATGTATTTTTAAACTAATTAATTAAACCTCGCAACTGTTAACACAAACATGCTAGCTTTCTTGTATTGCTGTTTCCAATGATTTACAAAAGGAAATCCAACAACTTCTTATCATTGAAGAACTTCTTATCATTATTTTTTAATAAACTAGAAATGTCTAGGTGTGTGGGATGTATTTTTACTTTTCTTCCTGAAGATCTTAAAGTGCTGATTGCCTTGTCATAAGAGAAACCTATTTTTGTACAAATAAAAATTTATTTCTCTAAGTAACTGTCAATTTTTTTGTATTTACTCGTTGAGTGGTATGACATTCAGTTGAATTATTTTGCTACAAAAGAATAGAGTCGGTAAAAGGATTTCAATTTTATGTAGGTGAACTTTCGATTAAATAAAAATGGTTTTCATAAATATATTTATTATCTTACATGCTATTTTTATCTTGAACTTTAGAATTTCCAACAATATACAAGAAAAAAATATAACAAATAAAATAAATTTAGCAAATCAAATAACAATGCTTTTAAAATAAAATTTAAATTTATCTTTCCAATCAAAATTATTATTTTTCTATGAAAAATGTTTAAAAAATATGTTTGATTATGAAAAGAAATCCAAGGTTCCTTTGTAATTTGACGAAATTTAAGGTGTAAAAAACAAAAACAAGGAAAGTGTTACTTTCAATATAAATGTTAATATAACAGATATTGTTGTGGGACATGAATGTATTTTTACACTCACTCAATAAATTTGTTTAAATTATTATAAAAATAAAAAAAAAACTAAATTGGATTTCTCCAATTTAAATGAAGATTCTAGTTATAAAGAAAGATGAATTATTTCCCGACCCTGCATTATGATTAAAAAAATATTTTATTATTTTAGATTTTTTTTTCTATAAACCTAGTAATTTGGTTCTTTTATTAACATATTATATTATAAATATTATATGAAATAGAAATGGATTCTTTTAGCCTACAATGAAAGATAAGTAAAATAGATATAAATTTTAAGATGTAAGTGTTTGAATCAATATTCTTCTCCTTCTTCTTCGTTGGCGCAATAGTACCACTATGGGACAAGTCCATCTGCCTAATGGCAGATTTCGAAACAGGAAAGGCCTTCTTTTTAAGAGATAGGGTTGTCAGCACTACTCTTAACGCTGTCATATAAGACCGGGACCTACTGTGTAGTGGATTCTGAACCACCACAAACATCCATGGCATCCATCACGACTCGAACCCGAAACCTGTGGCACCGAGCTCCAGATTAAAATATCAAAAAAAGCATAACATATTTTTGAAGGTATTATATATTTAAGGCGAAATATTATTAAAAAATATAATAATATTATTAAAGAAAAGTTTATTTAGAAGAGGGGCCTGATGATTGAGTCATTGGAACTCGATGCCACAGATTTCCTATTCGAGTTCCGGAGGTGCCATGGATGTTTGTAATGGTTAGGAATGCACTTTAAGACGTAGGTTCATTAAGCATTGAGCGTAGGGCGAACAACCCTGCCCTATAGAAAGTCAGCGTCACGGAGCCATGTCAGATTTCCACCTACGGGTGCTCCATCACAACAGAAGTTGCCCCCCCTTCCATCCTTCTATGAGATCACATGGATTCTAGAATTTGGTCTAGATATTGCTGCCTTCCAAGTGGGATAAGATACAAGAACATATTTAGAAGTGAAAAAAAGAAATTTAAATGATGTTTATTAGAAATTTTTAACTCCAAAATATAACATAATAAATCCATTGAAACTTTTGTCAAAAAAAAAAAAAAAAAAAAGGATTTTTAAAAATGAATCAGAAATGAAAATGATATCAAATTAAAAAATATATATATATACAATTGTCTATAAATTGGTAAATGGCTAATACAACTGACAGAAAGAGTAAACTGTAATATTTTAATAGATTGTTATAAAATAAGACAAGTTTATCTTTGTTCTACTTACTCAAGTTTTTCAGGCCAATTTTTATTCTAACGATTCTTTTGTAATCTTAAAGAAAGCGTGTATACATGACTCATTAAGCCATTTTTCAATCCCTTCTATTAGCTCATACTCTCCCTATATATATCTTGTTCAAATTTTCAATCGTTCATAAAACACTTTTTCATTCATCCACTCAAGTTCAAATACTTTTTTTTTTTTAACTTGTAGTGGATGACACTTGATGTTAATATAGTTTTTCAAATATTAATTCAGTAATTAAATTTAGTTTTTTTTAGATTTAAGATGCATATATCTACCAATAGATGGTGCCAGATAAACTTAAAAAAATGAATGAAAATTATTTATAAAGGACTTTCTGCAATATAGTGTGAAAAAAAGTAGGAATTGACTTAAAATTTTTATTTTTTTTATTACTTGTTTTTTTCGTAAATACATATTGGATTTCGAGTTGCAGAACAAAATTAAGGAGGGATTTTGATAAGTTGTACACCTCACGATAAAATTCGATAGAAATTCAAATGTTCTCTATAATGTTTTTCCTACATTACAACTCAAAAGTTTCTCGAGAATTAAGATATCAGGAAATAATTTTATTTTCATTCTTGATTTGTCTGTGAGCTTTTTGTTACGTTTGAAATACTCAATTTATTAAATGAGCCTCACATTTTAGTTTTTTTTATGCCTGGGAAATTTTCAGGAATTTTTGAAGTTTTACATTTACTAAACTAACTGACTGAAGACAAATAAAATATTTTATTGTATTATATCAAATAAAGTTGTGTTTTTGAATAAATTTACGAGATTCATAGACTTTCAATACTTTTTATTTAACTTATTATTCTCTGTTAAGTTACAAAATTCAAATCACTTTCACTTTTAGAAAAAAATATCGATATATATATTTTAATAACCGAAACGGATTCAAATATTTTTATTTTGAGAAAATTGGAATAGTCAGAAATATAATGCATTTTGTTTATTAGAGCAGACATTTATTATTTTTAGGATGGTATACATAATGTTTGAGTCATGTATACGTTTATATACATTAGCTTTAACATAAATATTTATATAAAGAAAAAGGAATTTTAAATTTGCAATTATTTGTTAAATTATCCTATTGAATAGATCATATTACTTTGAATTAGTCAAATGGATTAATGTATTATAAGCTAACAAAAAACAAGTACAAATATGTTTTAATACCTGTTAATACATTTTATACGTTGTTAACATGTTTAAAAGGCAATTTTTAAATAAAAATTAGTTTTCTTTTAGACACAAATAAATTTAACTGTACAATTTTGGATTTTTTATAAATGGTAATTCTAAATCAATTATATTTTGACTAATTTTTTTATTAAAAACTTTTTCACAACTAACATAGGAGAAAACTGAATAAAAACTCCCTAATGTATTTACTGAATTAAATATATTACTGTTTTTCTACAACAAGTTCAAATTCATCCAGTTTTCAAATGCTGGAAAATTATCCTAGAAATGAGTTTTCAGATTCTGCAAATTTAATTATTCAAACTAAAACACAAAATAAACATTCAAAATTAAAATCTGTTTAAAAAATGTATTTAAAATTCTAATTTATACTACAATTTTACTTTACATTAATTTCAATTAAAAGAAATTATTTAGTATAACAGAATACATATAGTTAGAAAACAAAAGAATATGAATGAATTATTAAAAAAAAAAAATGAATTAAATTGCTTTCGCATTATTTATTATGACAGAAAAAAAGCATCCATTGTTAATAAATATAAAATGTTTATGTAAAATAAATGCTTTATTTACTAAGAATAATAAATATTATATATTCTTTTTTATTTCAAATATGTAATAATTTTAAAATGTGCTATTAATATATCTTGTTTCAACAGATAGTAAATCAAATGACACATGAATGAAATTACTTTTATTAATTCTATATTTTACAGTTTTAAAATATCTCATAATTTTATTTCGCCTCCTATATGTAAAAATATTAATTCTCAAGCGAAGAAATTTGAACGGGACTAAAAATAATTGATAAAACTGATTATATATAAAAAAATATATATATATTCTTAGACTTCATTGTCAAATAATTTATTACGTCTCTATACAATTTTAATTTGAGAATAATTTATTAAAATATCACGCGCCTTCATTATAACAAAACAATGAGTCCTAATTTACGACAAAGAATAATGAAAATCTAATATATAAAATTCTCGTGTCACAGTGTTTGTTGCCAAACTCCTCGAAACGGCTGACCGATTCTTATGAAAATTTTTTGTGCATATTTTGTAAATCGGTCGTAATCTATATTTTAAACCCTAAGTGATAAGGGTGGTCCACAACTAATTTTTTTAAAATTTCTTTGGCAAACCAATGTAGTGGCAACAATACCATTGAGGAAGGCGCCAATCTTGCAACCCTGAATTTTCGCCAATTTTCCGCTAATTTCTTTAGGGTTGCAATACTGCAATTAGAGGAATTCGTAGCTTCATTTTTCGAACAATATAATGACTATTTTATTGCTATTTCAATAATTAATTGCAAATTCTTATTTGCGCTAATTTCATCGTTGGAGTAAAAAGTTTGTTTCCACCTTTAAATTTTTGTGAAAATTATATTGTATGAAATTTATATTATTTCTATGAGAAATAAATCAAATGCATGTAAGTATTATCTGATTTGATTATCAATATTTTTTATTTTCTAAGTTTGAATTGGAATTGGAATAAAATAATGAATGAATGAAAAGTTGTGAATCAAAACATTGAACTTTTCTATGCTTAAAGTTTGTCAACATGTGCTGTATTTGATTAAGAATTCTAAAATGAAATGTGATCTAACAAGATAATATAATATAGACAATATAATTTGAAAGAAAGATGATGAATTTTAAGGATTTTTGAAAAGTGTGAAAATGAAGTAAACTCTGCAATTATTTGATATAATTATAACATTAAAATTTTATAAAAATATAATAGTTGCAAGTTGAAAATCAAGGACATTTATTTAAAAACTTTTGTTATTTGAAAAACAAAGAATTTGAGTTATAAATTTGAGTGATTTGAATATTGTCGAAGAAAAATTGATAAATGGTACTTTTAAGTTGGAAGTTATTTAAAGAAAACAAAACAAATAAATAAGTGTTTATATTGATAAAGGAAATTTAAAGCTCAATAACATTTTTATGTATGTACATTTGTTTTTATTTATATTTAAAAGTTGGTTTTAATTATTTCTTAAATTTTTATGCATTTTGTATTCATTCAAAACATCACAATAAAAATATTTCTTTCAAAATGCTTTGAAACTTCATATTTTTCTTTAAATTTATGAAAGGAATAGAACATTTAACCTAAATTCTAAATTATTTTTTATTTAGTTTTAAACTAAATTTTTGTAAATTTGTAAAAAAAGTTTGTGTCGACAAACTTGCATAAAAAATTTAAATTATAAATTTGAAAACTTATATTATCTACATAAGGATATTCCCAGCATAAAAATGGGAAAGGAAAAACTATTCATGTTTTATTTATTTTTGAATTATAAAATTTTTCAACAATATCACATTTTTGCAATGTTTATCATATTTTAAAGAATAAATTGTATAAAGAATAGTTAAAGTTGATATTTTTATGTGAAATTCAAAATATTTAATCAAAACACTTGCAAAGGTAAAAGCTAAACATTTTAAATTCAGGTGTTTCATATTAAAAAGCCTTTGCAAATAGCAGGAAAAAAAAAAAAAGTTTGTCGAGCAAATTTTAACTTTTTCAAAACAAAGCTCAGAAAATATTTACAGCTTTAAGGAAAAACAAAACTATATTTTTGAATAAATAAGACTATGAACTTGATAAAATGGCATTTTAATATATTTACAACATTTTTAAAAGTAATATATCTAATTAAAAGTTGCTTTTAGCTTTTTCTCAGAATGAATTTTATGTTTTTTGTTTTCATGTGAAACACCATAACACAAAGTTTTTGATCCAAATGCTACAACACTTTGTATTTATGTTTTTCATAAATATTTACAGGAAAAAGAAAAAATTCTGAAATGATTATATCTACATAAATATTTTTTATTTCAATTGTTAAACTTGGAATTACATGCAAATTTTGGAAGAATTTTGTGTCGACAGCATTTAAACTAGCACATAATAATAAATAATAAA
This sequence comes from Caerostris extrusa, assembly GCA_021605095.1. Lineage (NCBI taxonomy): Eukaryota > Metazoa > Arthropoda > Arachnida > Araneae > Araneidae > Caerostris > Caerostris extrusa. Next base: position 102,077 of record BPLR01005415.1, on the reverse strand, counting down.
GATATAAAACCAGAGGTCTATTCACAGTAAAATGTTAGTGCAAACAAATATTAGAAATTTAAAAAATATTGATTTGATTTCAGGTTTTGTAACACTATCAATTTTTTTGCCATTTTTTTTCCTTTATTTTAGCATAAAAATTAAAAAAAAAAAAAATTTTTTTATGTGAAATCATTAGTTTTAGATACATTCAATCCAAAAATGTGTACAAATATAAAAAATTTCAAAAAATTCCGTCGAAGGTGTTCGTGTACCTTAAACGATTGTATTTTGTTGTGAATTTGTCTTTTCTTATTATATCCCGATTTTATTTTAATTTATTGTATTTTTTCAATTATCATTTCAGTAAACGACCACCAAAAAAATCTAACCTCAGAATCCGTGTTTCTCCCATGGGCAGCTGTATGTTGCATGTTCACGTGTTCGAAAACCATCGAATTTATTTATTTCGACGAAAGACAGACTAACAAGACATATTGTTCATCGCTTAGTTCTTAGTTAAATGAAAGTAATGATTATTAAAAATTATATTACGTAAAATAATTATAAAACAGTCTTAAAAATCAACATTATCTACCTCATTCATTAAATTAATAAAAATTAAACATTTTCTATTCGTTGAAACTTAATTTGATCTTTTTCATCATTCTTTACTAATCACTTCCTTAACAATACCAAATTTTAGTATCTAATAATTGAACGAAATACAAGAAAGTCACAGCAACGCGTGGCCGGGTCTTCTAGTAATTTATAAAATCACCATAATTATTTAAAAATTTTTTTCGGTTTCATATAAATAAAAAAATGTAGTGAAATAAATCAAAGTCATTCCGTAATAATATAATTAAAAAAGACAGAGGTAATAATGAATTTTGAAAGAATTCCATATCCAATTTCGTTGTAATTTTAACCTTTAGTACAGTATTTTTTTGAACTGAATATTTTTTTTTCCTTTTAGGATTGTAAAGAAAGAAAACATTGATATTTCTTTTATAATTGGATAATATACTTAAATCTATAATTTAATGAAAAAGTTACAGAAATGAATAACCACAACTAAAAACTAAAAACATCTTAAGAAATGCTGTTATTAAATTATTGAACAAAAAAAGGAAAGGGACTCAGTTTTCAATCAGGATGATATCTTTTTTGTGTTGTTAATACTAATTTAGGAAATAGGGAGTGTGAACTTTTAGAATAGATTTGACGTTGTTTATGTACGTAATAAATTAGGATGAGTGAGGGGATTTTATCGTGAAATGCACTGGAGAGTTTGAAGTAAGGCAGTTCAATTATAAAAACCAGGAAAAATTGCAAATTAGAAGCTGCTATGCTTCTGATAATTACAAGAAAGCAATAAATCCCTAATAAATATATCTAGTGGTTTCGAACCAAAGGGTGAGGTCCTTCAAGATGTCATCTTTTTAGGATGTTCTCAACAAATCGCCAGCAAAACAAACGTCAACCACCGAAGTGGTAATTCTTTTAAAAGATAGGTTTCATAAAATCATTTGAAAAAGGCGTAACTACTGTACAGAAAAAAAAAAATTATCAGAGCTAAAAATATTAAAATTAAGTTTTTACAGCATAATTATTTATTCAGTGTTAAAACCGCAATGAATTTTACTTAATTAATCAAAAATAAATGAAAAACCTCCTGATTCACGCAACATATCGCCATTTTGCTCAAATAACCTTAGTTACTAATTTAACTTACAACTGCCATTGGAAAACAGTAATTTTTCTCTTAAAAATAGATACATTTACTTTTATTACTGTTAAAGAGAATAATGTGGAATTATCAAAATATCTTATATAATTTACAAAATTAAAAACGTATATCGAATAGATTTTATTATACATTCTTTAAAATTCCCCTTATTTCTATAATTATTAATTTTTCATTAAAGACAAATGCATATTTCTAAATTTTATGATTTTAAATAATTAATAAGCTTAAAGGACAAAAAATAATGTTTGAAAATCTTATGACAATGCATTGTAATTATTTGCTTTTTAGAATTGCAGACTAATAAATTAGGCATTATTCTTCAAATACTAATTATCTTTCCAGAAAATATTTCTTTGCCATTTCTTTCTATATTGTTTCCTAAATAAGCTATTTCAATGCATGTTTTATTTAGCAATTATGATTTCCAAAATATGGAAAGTAATAATTTATCTGTTTGAAAAAACACTAAATGAAACAATGAAATTATAGTTGATAGAGTTGTTTTTGCCTTTAATTATTTTCATTTGATCATTTTTATTTATTTCGACTAGTTGAATTTAAAACGCAACATACATATAACTATTCAATTTAATAATATTATTAGCCTTTAGGCCATTTCAAAATAATTAATTTAAATAACAAATGAGGGTGACTAAATACTTATAAGCATAATAAAAGATTATCTTGAATATTATTGAGTATACTTAGATCTTTTTTTTTTATATACAAGCATGCAAAACATAATAGAAGTGGCTTTTTAACTATGGTTTTTAGAGCATAGACATAAGACATAAAAGTCAGAATGATTTATAAATAAAAGAATACTATCAGGAAAATAACTAGGAGCCATATACTATGATATAAAGCAGAAAACTATTGTCAATTAAATTTCTGTATGTTATTATTTGAGCAAGAGGGAAATTAAACAAACCAGTAAGATTCGTACCTTATAATAACAACAATGAATGTGGGGGTCTATATTAAACCCGAAATGAAAAAAAAAAATAGCCTTCAGATAAACTAAATTTTTCCTCAATGAATATTTCATTAAATTGCTGAATAATCTACGGCGAATGACAAGAAATTAAAACTCGCACATGAAAGAAGTTATTTAAGAATAATTAACTGAAAATAAATATTAGGATGGATAACTTTCCGTAAAATATATCCATGATATTTCTCCAATTACAGCATCTTATTACTTAACCTAACGCAAATGGAAGATATATTTTCATTCATAAGCTCAAATTAGGGAAGGCAAAGCATGTTGTACGCCAATAAAGGGAACGTTTAAGAGAGTCTAATGAAAATAAACGATTCCAATATAAGTATGCACTTGGAATTAGTTTGGAAAAAATAATTTTTATCAAGTATAAATCCACAAACTCTCTAATAACGATGCTTTTTTCTAAGTTTACAAAACTGCGGCAGTAACATTTACCCAATCTACTTGGTTATTATCTTACAAGCTCCGTGCTAATGCTTCCAATGGATAAATTAATGTTTTTAGAATTTTAATAATAGACACACACACACACACACACACACACACACACACACACACACACACACACACACACACACACACACACACACACATATATATATATATATATATGTGTGTGTGTATATATATATATATATATATATATGTGTGTGTGTGTGTGTGTGTCAGTTGAATTATTTTGCAACAAAAGAATAGTCGGAAAAAAGGATTTCTATTTTATGTAGGTGAACTTTCAATTAAATAAAATATATTTATTCTCTTACATGCTATTTTTACCTTGAACTTTAGAAATTCCAAGAATATACAAGCAAATAAAATAATAATGCTTTTAAAAATAAAATTTAAATTTATCTTTTCAATCAAAAACCATTTTTTAATATTAAAAAGCAAGTTTGATTATAAAAAGAGATCCCACATTTCTTTGTAATTTCATAAAAGTTAAGGTATAAAAAACAAAAACAAAGGAAGTGTTACTTTCAATATGAAGTTTAATGTACCAGCCGCCGTATTGGTTGTGGGACGGGAAGGTTTTTTTTACTTACAATAAATTTGTTTTAATAATTATCAAAATATAAAAAAGTTAAATTGTTTTCATTCAATTTAAATGATTGTTATAAATGAAGATGTATTATTTTCCGACATTGTATTATGATTAAAAATTAATTTGTTATTTAAAATTTGTATCTCCAAATTAGTAATTTGTTTTTTTATTAATACAATTTATTATACATATTGTATACAATAAAAATAGTTTCATTACCATACAAAAGTTAAAATAATATTAATGCTCTATAGTCATATAAGACAGGGACCTAAAGTGTAAAGTGGATACCGAACCACTACAAACATCCTCCTCCGGGACCCGAAACCGAAACCTGTGACACCGAGTGCCAGAATAAATCAATATTATAATGCTTAATTTTTCATTTAAAATATCAAAAACGGTAAATGACGGTAATATACAATTTTGACGATAATATATAATGAAGGTAAAATATTATTAAAGAAAAGCCTGAAGTGAAGCCTGATGTTCTGAGTGACTGGCACTCAGTGTCACAGGTTTCAGGTTCGAGTTCGGGCGGTGCCATGGATGTTTATAATGGTTAGGAATACACTTTAAGCTTTTTAGGTCCCGGCCTAATATGACTGTAAAGCATTGGGTGTAGGGCTAACAACACTATCCCATAGTAAATCATCGTCACGGAGTCAAGTCAGATTTCTACCTACTGGTGCTCCATCACAACAGAAGCTGCCCCCTCTTTCCCTCCTTCTAGATCACATGGATTCTTGGACTTGGTCTAAATGTTGCTACCTACCAAGGGGGATGAGAAATAACAACATAATTATAATTGCAAAAGGAAATTTAAATAACATTTATTAAAAATTTCTAACTCCAAAATATAACATAATTAATCCATTGATACTTTTGTCAAAATAAAAAAGGATTTTTTTAAAAATCAATCAGAAATAAAATGATATAAAATTAAAAATATATTTATTCAATTGTCTATAAATTGGTAAGTCGATAATACAACTGATAGAAAGAGTAAAATGTAATATTTGAATATAGTGTTATAAAATAAGACAAGTTTATCTTTGTTCTTCTACTTTTTCAAGTTTTCAGGCCAATTTTTATTTTAACGATTTTTTGTAATTTTTAAAAAAGCGCGTATACATGAAGCATCAAGCCATTTTTTTTTTTTCGTAGATGCATATTGGATTTCGAGTTGCAGAAGAGTTAAGTTATACACCTCACGATAAAATTCAATAGAAATTCAAATGTTCTCTATAATGTGCGTCTATATCACAACTCAAAAAGTTTCTCGAGGATTATGATATCAGGAAATAATTTTATTTTCATTCTTGATTTGTCTGTGAGCATTTTGTTACGGTTGAAATACTAGTTCATTAACTGAGCCTCAAATTTTAGAATTTTTATGCGTGAAGAATTTTCAGGAATTTTGAAATTTTACATTTTAACTATCTGACTGAAGAAAATAAAATATTTTATTGGATTATGTGTACTAAAGTTATAGTTTTAAATAAATTTATGAGATACATATATTTTCTATATTTTTTATTTAACTTAATATCATCTGTTAAAATACCAGGACGAAACTTCAAATCACTTTTACATATAATTTCAGAGGGAAAAAAATTCTCTTTTTTTTTGAGATTTTGATTACAAATGATTATTTTTATTTTTTAATTTTTTTTTACTTTAGATAGATTAAAGAATATGTTATATAAATATTAAGAAAAATAAGGACTGAAAATAAAGAAAAAAATATTTGTAAATTTCTTAGAAATATACTGATAAACAATAAGAATAAATTGAATTTCCAAGTGTAATTTAATACCTTCTTTCTTTTGATAAATGAATTTAAAAACTCGTTCAATAGAACCTGTTCAATAAATGGCAATTCTTAACATTTATTCCCAATTCAATTATGCATATTGCAATATTTTAAATATAATTGTTTATATTAAATAATTAATACAAGCAAAAATGTTCAGTTAATTTAATTTAAATTTAATTCATCGTTGTTTTATCAAAATTCAAATTATTCAAATATATAACTTGTGCAAATTTAAATTTTAAGAACACAAACCGATTCAAATACTTTTATTTTAGGAAAAATGGAATAGTCAGAAAAATTATATATGTTTTGTTTGAAAACGCAGACATTTATTTTTTAAACATGGGCCTGAATGGCCGAGTGGCTAGCGTTCTGGGAGCTCGGAACCACAGGTTTCGTGTTCGAGTCCCGGTGGTTCATGGATGTTTGTAGTGGTTTGGAATCCACTTTAAACCGTAGGTCCCGGTCTAATATGATAGTAGAGCGTTGCTGGGGCGTTGTTACTCCACGTCCGTGACTTATCTTCAAGTTACACGCGCCCCCTGGGTAATGTAAAATGAGTAACGTCAGTGCAGCGCTTGTCTTAAGGCATCCAAGACCAAGCTGTCTAAGTGTTTGCCAGCTGCATTAGAAAAACATTTTTTTTAAACATCAAATTTCAGTGGTGTATACGTTTATGTACATTAGTATTAACATAAATATATATATGCCAAAAAAGAATAATTTTGCAATTATGAAAAAATATTTTTCAAAATTATTTAGTCGCAATATATTTTTATTTAATTAATTAAAATTAATTATTAGCAATTTATTTTGCGTTATTATTTATTTTACAAAATTATTTATACTACAATTTTACTTTGCATTAATTTTTTTCAAAAAGAAATTATTTAGTGCAATAGCAATACATATAAATAGAAAAAAAAGAATATAAAAGAATTATGAATGACAGAAACAAAACACCTGTTATTAAGAAATATAAATGTCTTATGTATTAATAAATGGCGGCAAGAAGTAATAAATGTTTATTTACTAAGAATAATGAATATTATATACTAAACCTACCATCATTTTACAACTAAAATCGTGGTAATAATTTTTAAAATGTCCCATTCTTACACCTTATTTCAAATCAAATGATTTCTACTTTTGACTTTTATTCATTCTATACTTTACAGTTTAAAACCACTCGCTCATCGTAATTTCATTTCGCATCTTATATGTAAAAATATTAAATTCTCAAGAGAAGAAATTTCAAACGGAAATAAAAATAATTGTTAAGAATTCTATCTATCTATCTATCTATCTATCTATATATATACTGACTTCATTGACAAATAATAATATTATTACGTCTGACTACAATTCCTAATTTTTCAAAGACTGCAAAGAATAATTTATTAAATTATCACGTGCCTTCATTATAACAAAAACAATAAGTCCTAATTTACGACAAAGACTAAAAGAAAATAATTTATTAAATTTATTATTAAACCGTAATTATTTAAAGATTGTTCGGTTTTTCACATAAATAAAAAGAATACAGTAGAATAAATCAAAGTCGTCTCACAATAATATAATTAAGTAAAAGACAGGAGTAATAATGAGTTCTTTGAAAGAATTCCATATTCAATTTCCTTGCTGTTTTAACAGTTAGTAGAGAACTTTTTTTTGAACGTATTGATTTGTTTAATTTTAGGATTACAAATAAGAAGACTTCTTTTATAATTAGATAATATACTTAAATCTATAATTCTATGAAAAAGTTACTAAAATGTATTACCACCCCTAAAAACTAAAAAGCATTTGAAGAAATATTGTTATTAAATTATTGAAGATTGAAAGGAAGATGACTGAGTTTTTAATCAGGATGATTGCTTGTTTGTGTCGTTAATATTAATTTATGTAAATAGAATTGCGGACTCTTTTAAAATAGATTTTGACTTTGTTTATGTACGTAATAAATTAGGATGAGGGAGTCTGGTGGGACTTACTGTTTAGTGTACTGGAGAGTTTGAAGTAAGGGAACTCAATTCGAAAGCATGAAAATTACAAATTAGAAGCTACTATGCTTCTAATAGAGAAGAAAAAGCAGTAAATCCTTACAATGGAAAATCAATTTGTGCTTTCAAAACAATGATTTAGCCCTTCTAAAAAATGTTATCTTTAAAGATGATCGCTTCAAATCGCTACACTGCCATGAAGTAATGTCGTCGGCCGAAGATGTAATGCTTTTGCAGGTAGGTTTCACAAAATCATATACAAAAGACGTAAATGCCTAACCAGAAAAAAAAATTCTGAGATTAAAATTTTTTTCATCTGAACTAATAAATAATAAATTTAAACTTTTACAACATATTTATTTATTCAATTTGAAAAGCTCAATAATATATACTTAAAATTAAATACAAATATATTTTGATTCATACAACATATCACCATTTTGTTCAAATACATTTGTTACTAATTTAACTTACAACTGTTATTGGAAAACATATTTTTAAATGGATACATTTATTGTTATTATTCTTAAGAATAATTTGTAAATTACATAATATCGTATATAATTAAAGAAATTATATCTAAAAATTTTGAAGTACAGTTTTTTAAAATTCTTTATTTCTATTATTAATAATTGTTTTAATAAAAGAGCCCGCCTTTCTAAATTTTTAATTTTTTCAATATTAAAGTGTTATAAAATAAGTATTTGTATTAATAACTTTTCAATCAATAAACATTCCATCCTTAATTTAGTTTAAATAGCAACGACGTTTCATTATATAGATAAGTGGAATTGAAAAAATTACCCTCTTCGAAACTGACAAAAACAAAAAACAAACTGACAAAAATAATTTTTTAAAATGTTACGAAAATGTATTGTAATTATTCGGCTTTTAAAATTGCAGAGTAAGAAATCATCATTATTCTTGAAATATTTGCAAATTAATTTTCCAGAAAAAAATTTTCATCAACTTGTCATTTCTTATATCGGTTCCTAATGTTCCAAATGTGTTATATTTTATGGTAAATAATAAATATACCAATCTAATATATATATATATTTATCATTTAATTATTGAAAATGGGAAGAAAGGTTATTACCATAAATATATTTTCTTTATCATTTCAAAATATGGAACTAAAAGTGTTTTGCAGTTTGAAAACACTGTAAATAAAAACAATACAATTATATTTGGTAGAGCTATTTTTCCTTTTCTTGATTTTCATTCCCTTCATTATACGTCAATCCACACACACACACACACACACACACACACACACATACATATACACACACACACATATATATATATACACACACACACATAAATGTACACAAGCATAAAACAGTTTTATGAAGTTAAACAGCAATTAAGTTAAGAAGTTTTATTTTATTTGCATGATTTCTATATTAGAGAAATTTGAGAAATGAAAATCAGAATATTATATAAGTAAAAGTATGCTAGAAAAATAAATAGGACTCATATACTATGATATAAAGCATAAAGCTAGTGTCAATTAAATTTCTGTACGTGATTATTTGAAAAAGAGGGAGAACACCAAACCGACATATTTCAGTACGATTTGTACCTTCCAATAGCACCAACGATTGTGTGGATCTATATTAAACCTGAAATGATGGAAAAATATTTTTAGATAAAAGCAATTTTCCTCAATGAATATTTGATTAAATTGCTGAGTGACCTTCGACGAATAACTAGAAATTAAAATCCGGCAATGAATAATTAAAATCCGGCTTTATAAAATGGTTAATGAGAGTTATATAAGAAGAATTAACTGAAAATAAATATCAGGATGGATAATTTTCCGCAAAATATATCCATGAGATTTCCTCAATTACAGCATCTTATTACTTAACCTAAAGCTACGGGAAACTATATTTTCATTCATAAGATCAAATTACGGAAGGTAAAGCCTGTTGTACGCCTATAAAGGGAAGCGTTTAAGAGAGTCAAAAATGAAAATAAACGATTCCTATATAAGTATGCACTTGGAATTATTTTTGGAAAAATAATTTTTGTCAAGAATATATCCACAAACACTCTAATAAGGAGACTTTTTATCTATGTTTACAAAGCTGCAATAGCAAGTTTTGCTCAGTGGACTTTGTTATGATATTGAAGTTCCGTGCTAATGCTTCAATGTTTAGATAAACGTTTTTGAAATTTAATAGTAGAAAAGAAAAAGAAACAAATGGTTATGTGAAGTATCAAATCGAATTTTTAAAAATAACACCCCGAATTAAAAAATAAATGTAGCACTGAATCAGAGTATTCCTGACGTTCATTTTGGAAGGTTTCTTGCATAAAAATATACTTTTTTAAAATAATGTCTCAAATAATATATACAAGCAAGTCAAGAGATACCCGAATATACACAAAAAGATACCCTAATAGATGATACATAAAAAGGCAAAATACAGCAAAAGTAGCACAAAACTTTTATCAAAATTGAACATTATTAAGAGATAAATCTTAATTTCAGAGGAAAAACCCTTTTCTTTAAAATTAAACCATTCTTTTGGTTTAAATTTGACATCAATGTTAAAAGTATCTGTAGGTTTATAATTAATTTTTCGTTTTCATTTCTTAATCTTTTCACAAATCAATCGCCAAAATATATAAAAAATATTTTATATATAAATAAGCGTGCTTTACGTCGAATTTAATTCCCAAATAACTTTCGAACAATTCGATTTAATCCAAATTTTAATTTACCACACCGTTGGTACAAAGATATATGCATGTTTTGCTATCTACGAGTATAATCAACTACTTTTTTGCTCACCGCAAAAAGGAAAATCTGTTGTAAAACAACTACAAGCTTTAAAATAGTTTTTTTCATTATGTTACACTGCATGAATAAACATTTAATAAAGTCTAGTGGTTTCTCAATCAATGCTTCTCATAAAATATATCTCCAATGAAAAAAATGTCTTATATCTCTTTGCATTAATCAAAATTACATTTGAACTTCGTTTTGCGTATAGGTTCCTCCGGGAATATATATTTAAGTTTGTCACAAACAATTCTATTCGATTTTTTAAAAGAGGCTTAGAAATAAAAGAGTACTACAATTTATAAATATATTTTACGATACGTGTGTTTTTTCATTGTAAGCTTTATTTGTAAAAACGTCTTTTTACAGTATTTTAATTAAAGAAGAAATAAAAAAATGTTTATTTTTATTTTTTCAGTGACAAATTTCTGTTCATTGTATATTTGTATAACCAACAATTAGCCTAATTTTTATGAAATAAATATTTATGATGTAAGACAAAAAGGAAAAGAAAGTGATTTAAAAATTTTCACCTGAAAAATAAAATACTTCTTGAAGTGTTAGCTACCAAAAAACGGAAATAAAAGTAATGCTAAGGAAAATCTTGTAGAAACCACCGTATTCTTGTAAAAAAAAGGAACCCATTTTAATGTTCCAAAAGTATTAAATTTAGCAACTAATTTTTATGAAATAAATATGTATGATATAAGACAAAAGGAAAAAAAAGGGATGATTTTTTAGCACCGCGTAGAACAGGTATCCACTTCCGATTAAAATGGGAAAATACTTTGAAGTGTTAGCTAATTTAAATCAACAAAACGGCATAATCCCAAAAGTAATGTTAAAGAGTCGAAAAACACTGCATCAAATACTCAAAAATTTCATGTAGAACTTTTTGATCTTTTTTTCCAGCAGAAGACCGACTTTTAATATAGAAATTTTGAAACGACTTCAGGATGCTGTATTCAAGATGAATAAAACCGAAAATTTTTTTTAAAAGGAACAAAATAAAAACTAAGGGAATACTTTAACGTTTCAAAAACATTGTATTAAATTTAGCCAACTAACTTAATCACTTAAATTTAATAATTAACTGTATTTTTTATTATTAAAAATGATCTGAAAGGACGTTTTTTAAGTAAAATCCTGTCAACGCTCATTAGTACGTCTATCGAGACAGCATGGCTCAAGAAGATATTATGTCCATGCCACGTTATGCAAGTACGACATAATAATTTTAAATATGTTAATCAAAAATTAACATGGGTTTCTAATTATATATTAATGACAGAAACTTAATGTATATTCATTATTATATTTATATGATAATATTTAATATGATACCCGTAACTAAACTTTTACCGTTAACCTTAACCGTTATTAACTATTTCATTTCGTGTACTTTTCTGAATTTAAACAATTTACTAGAATTCTGAAAGTACTTGGGCGTGATTGATCTTTATTTCAATCTATTTTATCTTATTGCTTACAGAAATTTTACATTTTTATTCTATGGTAATGATAACGACGCATTCATCTGTTTCATCGCATTCATCGCCTGGCGCATTCATCTGAGCCAAAGTCTATAAAAGAAGAAATGCCATTGACTCAACCAGAGGTTAGACTTCCTGGTGCCACCAAAATTTGCAAGCTGAGCTAACGCCAACAAGAAAGACCCTCTTGCCCAGATACTTGAATCCACAGAAATACTTTTCAGCAGCCTGATTGATCATCTATTCAAGGCATAAACTGAACGCATCTTAGTAAATTGAATTTTATTTCAAACATTTGTTTTCCACTGCAAAAATTGACACTTTTGTAATGCCAATAATATAGTTTCTACCTGTATCATAGAACTGGAACGAAGAAGAAAGACCTTGGTGCAATAAATTTTAAATTTTTGGTGATACCAAAATTTGTGAACTTCACCAGAAGCGGAATCTGGGGAAAAAACATCGTCTTGTCCAACTTTTTAAATCTAAATGAAATACTTTGTCCTTCGGATTTATAGTAAACATAGACAGCACAGATTGCTATTCATAACATAAACTGAAAGCACATTGCTAAGATGGGCTTTTTTCCCACCAATTATTTCCACTACTTAGCAATACATTTTTGATTGACAATTTTTATGATAATAATGAAGTGTGTACCTAATGGAAAATCCTGCTAATGATGAGAGAACAACTGTAATAGATTCTACCGAAGTTGGGTTTCTTGGCGCCATCACAATTCTGTATTTAAACAATTTGCTATAGTTGTAAAAATACCTCGGTAAATACCCGATAAATGCCAAAACTGGGGGAAACGCATCCTTTCCAAACTTTTTCTCGAATCCGATGGAAATAGCATACAACCTTTTGGAATTTTTCGCACATATATATGACATAGATATTAAAACTATAGTTTAGCCATTTTGATTGATATTGACCAGGGCAACCTCAATTCAGAAATAAAATCTCCAACCCACAAAATTTCCCAGATCTTGGTTATCAATAAATTATATATTATTGTTTGTAAAAATCTTTTTTAAGAAGTTTATTATTCGTCCTTCTGCCAAATTAAATATTCACTTTGAACACTTTTGAGCAGCTAAATATTTTATTTTGTATTCAAATGTGCAATTACATTTTTTTTATTTTGTATTCATATGTGTAATTACATTTTTTTATTTTGTATTCAAATATGTAATTACATATTTTATTTATAGCTTTTTGTGTAATTAAATATTTTATTTATGTCTTTTTACATAATTAAATATTTTATTTATGTCCGTTAGTGTAATAAATACTTTAGTAGATTTCTCATCTCTAAATCATATTGAAAGAGGAGAATTTAAATTTTCTTTTATTATTTTCCTAAGTTTAACGAATTTTAATTTTTTTTTCCTCACTTCTACATTTAAACATTTTGTATGAATGTATTTTAGCTTTCAAAAACTTAAAACGAAATTTTCTCTGCATCTACAAAAAAAAAAAAAAAAAATTATTTGTTTACTAATAGAAAAGCAAATCCAACAACCTGTTATCGGTGCAAGAATGCCTTCTAAGAAGCTGTTGATAAGTTCCGTTCCAGTAGCTCTTTCAAATTGTCTTAAAAAAAGAGATCGCTTACCACTTCACCCATGAAAAAAAAAAAAAATACTCCAAGCATTTTTTTTTTATGGCAAAAAGAACGATTTTTTTATCTCCACCCCTTTTGAACCGAAAAGCTTGATCTTTGTCGCCAAATCCTTCAGATGCGGATGCGCGTAGAAAGGATTTCCTTTTCGGAAAGCCATGTTTCACCTAAAAGCAAATGGCTTCCCTGAAAAATATTCGGTTTTTCTTCTTCGGTTACCTTTTTTTACCTTAAGGAATCTAACTAAGAGCAGAAAAAAAAGATAAGGAAAAAATGAGTTGAGGATTTCAGTGCTGAAAGTTCTTATCTCTATTCAAGGTTTATGAATATTTTTCTGCACAGATATTAGAGGTTGTAAATTTTATGTACATATTCATATCAACAGCGTTGTAGTTGTATCTGTTGAAAAGAACAAATTTGTAAATTATAGATGCATTGAGGGATTCGCTACAAATCTTACAATTATTACAATTTGTTAGCTATTTTGTTTTATCATTTATAAAATTTCTTTATTTAAAATATTACCTTTACACCAGTTTTATGAGCCATTGTCCGGTATTTCAAGATTTATTGCAAATTATGTTAAAGTGCGATTGGTATAAATGGTAAAAACATTATTTAAGTACTTAATATGTATAAAAGTTAAACAATTAAAAAAAAATATATATATTTAAATTTCCTATTCATAATGCACAGTTTTCTCAGCAGATTTTAGTAACAATTTAAACATAATTATTATTAATTATTTAATTTTAATAAATTAGGCTATACATTTTTTTATATGTGAGATAAAATGTTATTATTTTTTTCGAAAATAATAAGGTATGTTTCTAAATCAATTTCTATTACATATATTTAAAATACATAATAATAATATATAACGTATACACAAATACATTACGTATTAAACACATTTAAAACTAATAATTTTACTAGATTCCTTAAAAAATGAACTGTACCATTTACATTTTATAAAAGAAAAAAAAATAGTTAAATTGTATACATATTTTTGTACCATTATAAATAATTAGTATTATCTACATTATTTTATTATAGTTTTTCAATGTAAAAATTATAGTTCTTAATTATTTAGTTCTAGTATTGATTAACAAATTACCTTTTTTTTATTTATATTAATCATAGTTTTTTACACTGTACTTATATTCCTTTCCATTCTATATATATTATGTTAGTAAAAAATACGCTGAAAACTGCAAATTGAGTCTCGTTAAAATCTATCAGAGGAAGAGTACAAGAATAACATATGTGTTCATTCACTATATAGTTACTGATGATAATATGCTAACATGAATGACGATTTGAAATCATAAAAGGGCATCTTTTAACAACCAAGACTTAAATGAAAAAGATATTCATTCCAGCACAAGAGGACAACATCTCTGCAGAATTCTTTTAAGAAACATCTCTCGTGTAGTACATTCCCATAAACTCGAGAATGGTTAAGAAACGGGCGAGAATAACTGAATCAGTTGATTCAATTAATGGAGCCACTGATCTCGAAGCCCGACCGCAGATAAGCAGTCGAACGAGGGGTCGGGGAAGGGGGTGTCGTTGCATTGTAACCGTCTGAGAGTTCACCTGCTAGAACCGCTGGAGATTTATAATTGGAATCGAGGAGGACTTGGTGACTGGAATTTGTGTGTAATCTCGCCATTTGCAAGCTCCTTGAAAGAGCTCTAATGAAAGCGAGCAGAGGATTCGTTACCAGAGCAGAGGGTCTCCAGTTATGTGGTAATGTTTTCACCCGTTTCAAATCTTGGTAGCGGGTTTCCTTGAATTGAACGTGAATAATCATGAATAAAGTTATTTGACTAGATAATTGAATGTCTTATCTGTAATGCATTGCGCAAGGTATTGTTACGCAATTTTAATGCAAGTAGGTTTAATAATTGCTTAGTGTTAATAAGTTATTAATTTTTATAAATACTTATGTTTTTAAACCTATTATTGAATTTGATTAATTTGAAAACAATTTGGATGCCAAAAATTAGTTTTCATCAATTAAAAATTAATAAACCATCTCTAACAAATTGTAAAACATTGTTTGTGATTTCCATTTATATAAAGCATTTGTTATGATGCAAAATATCTTTAGTTAATAATTTATTTGATATTTTTATACATTTTAAAACAAATAAGATCGTATGAGATGTTTATATATTTTATTTATTTATCCCAATATCCTAACAGTGTAATTGTGAAAATTTGACAGGGCATTCACAAATTTCATCAGAAAAAGAAAATGTTTCACATAAAAATTTATTTTTCAATCTGAAATAGCTAGGGAAGGAGATGTCGCAAGCTGTGTTTAAGGGTATATTATATTTATGCGTGTTTAATTTTAATAATTATTTTTTAATTAACATTTATGATTATCTTGCATTGCTTATATATTAGCCTTATATTTCGGTGCAACAATGATTATGTCAGATTTTTTATGATTTTGCTTGGTAAGTGTCCGTATAAAAGTCACATTGTGTCATTTTTATATTTTTGGTAGAAATTAATTGTACTTTACAGCAGTGTGACAATGGAATATGCGCATCATTTCCCACTTTTCTTAGTAATTACAGTATAAAAATTTTAGTAGTACAAATTTTTTACTATACAAATTTTACAAAAATAAATTTTGAAGTCTATAATTTGTAGAATTCTTCAATATCAAAAACACAATCTCAAATTATTAAGTGTCATAAAGAAAAATTCCACATATTTATTACTATGTTTATTATTTTTTTAACTTTATTTGTTTAAGAATATCTTTCTATTGATCCTATTTATATAATAACAATATGTGTTTGGAAAGATAATGAAAACAAATAAGAAATATAAAAGATGCTTTTCTAATCTAAAAATTTAAAAAGTTACGTACTAGTATACTACTGCCTTTAATTTTCAAAATGCATTTTCTGCAGTAATAACACAAGTCTCACTAATCATACCTGTTCAATTATTAAATTTAGAGACGCCAACATCCCAGAATTAGGCTGAGATTGGTACTTGAATTAGCTAAAATTAAAAAAAAATCGAAACTTCATAAAATAGGCCGGTAATAAAATAAGATATGGATAGACAGTATGTTGAGTTTTAAGTTAAATAAACTAGGTTCAATACACATCAGATATTGGTAAATAAAGAGCTCTAGAATTAAACTCGAAAAATAGAGTTGATAAATCATTTAATTGGAAATTCACTTCATTTTCAAAACGAGATCTAACTACAGCCTCAAATCCTGGTCGTATGATGAAATATTACTCATTCCAAATGAAGGTTGAAAAATGAATTATAGGTTTATACATTCAATAACTGCTCTTTTCATTGTGAAACAAACTTGAACAGATGTATATTGCTAATAGATATATCCCATATTTATGATATTGTGAAAACGTATTGCTCATCGTTAGATAGGAGGCCTGATGGCCAATGAGCGTGGCTAACGCTCTGCCCTTTGGTATCACGAGCGTTAGGTTCGAATTCCGGCGGGTTCCTGGATGTTTCTTAGTAGTTCGGAATCTCTTTTACACTGCAAGTGCCGGTCTAGTTAGTCAAACGTGTTCACAAAATGACCGTAGTGCGAAAAAACATTCGTATTAATTGCCTTCCCTTTTAGGAAAGAAAAAAATTCTTTCGAAAACAAGATATCATACTCACAACTTTCTGCGTATAAAAATGTTTTGTACCGACAAAGGAAAAGGTTTAATATAAAAACTAGTTTTCTAATCTAAAAACTCACAGCAAGATTAGCGCATATCTTACATTTCTTCAGAAACAGTTCCTGAAGTAATAACACATGTCCCACTAATCTCATCTAGTTAAAACATAAAGCTTAATCTTTCAGGTCCGAAGAAAGAAGCTCGTGATAGGGGGCTTACCTTCGCCCAAATACTAAAAACACCAGAAGCTCACCTAAGACCTAAAAGCGTTGCAATGCGTTCATTTGCGTATCTAATTTCTGGCTCTCTTTACAAAGAACCGAAAAATGTATTTTACTTTAAACTGAAGCAAGGGCTAAAGTGCTTAGAAGTAATTACTTTGTTCTTTCTGGAAGAAGTTAAATTAAAACAGTGAGTACTTTATCCCTTTTTTTTTCCCTTTCGCTTGTTCTTTCTTTTCATTGTTGTTATGGGCTGTAACTAAAGATCTTTAAAAAGTGAGATCTGTTTTAAGTTTGTGCTTTCTATTGTATTTCTGAAATGCAACGGACACTAGAGGGAAGGAGGGGGAGAAGAGCTTTTTCCTTCCTCTTTTTCTAGTGTTGTTTGGTATTAGGAATTCTAGAAAAGGGGTTTAATTTGTTCTCAAGGAATTAAATGAAGTATGCATTGGTGATGTGGGGAGAAAAAGATTGCTTTTGTGTTTGTGAATTAGTGTGGTGGTTGTCGGATAAAAGATGGTTCAGAGTAACAAAAGTCAATTTCTTGTATCCGTCAGAAAGTAAGCAGAATAAGTCTTTATTCAAAAATTCAATTATGCTTCTACACTCTGAGTATTTTTGCATCTCTTTAAATCCAATAATTGGATTTTAGATTACAATGTATATGTATATGCAGTATTGTCAACATATTTGTTATCCTCATCAGAAATAAGATACAAGTAAATATGAATTTCTACAATTTATTTCTGTATGCTCTGATATTCCAGAAATAATTTTATAAAAAACAAAAAATTTTCTGAATAAATCAGCACAATCATTATTTTTGACAAAGCATATGCACAAGATTTATTTTTTGGAAAATTTAGACTTTTTTTAGGAATTCAGCGTCTTAATCAACTAATCACTTACATTGTTAATTTCGGAAATTTGAATTCTTTAGTGGCGCAACAACCCTTTGGCAGGCCAAGGCGTTTACTGGGATATTTCGAGATGGGTGTTCTTTTCTTTTTAAAGTGTATGGTTGTCAGGTCTACGTTCACCAGTTATATTAGACTAGGACCCGCGGTTTAAAGTGAATTTCGAACCATTACAAATTTCCATGAAATCGCTGAGACTTGTCATTATGTACAAAATTAATAATTCTATGAAATTGAGATATTTTAAACTATTTTATATTCATGAAGATATCAAAAACGAAAAC
Organism: Caerostris extrusa; assembly: GCA_021605095.1. NCBI lineage: Eukaryota > Metazoa > Arthropoda > Arachnida > Araneae > Araneidae > Caerostris > Caerostris extrusa. The sequence continues at coordinate 83,462 of BPLR01005415.1, read as the reverse complement.
AAAATGATTCTAGAAAAGTGTTTCGAAAACTTTAGTCGTTCATTTGACCAAGCTCTTACATCTCAACTTTGCAAGCAAAACTTTTCTATACCTCTTTGAAGATTTCAAAGAAAAAAACCGCCAATTATGTTAGCTTTCATGGATTTTCTGTCATATTCATTTGTAATATGAAATATTTGATGCTTTATAAGTCCATAATATATCTTAATGTATATTTTAATCAAAGTCAAAATTAGCTCTGGCATAAATATATTTCAATTTTAAGCATTTAAAAATATAATAGGTGTTTTTCATAAATAAATTTTTATAAAAAGCTTATAGAAATGTAATTTTTGTCTCAATTGCTGGACCTTTAATACCAGACATTTAAACTGATATCATTTGCCATTCCAATAACCGACATGTAGCAGCTGAAGTATGAACTGCCCAACGCTGCTAATTAAATTTTACATTAAGGGATAATTTGTGTAAAGCATTTTCCGTCGATAGTCGTGATGCCTGGTGGTTATTTTCCGAGCTTACTCCCGTAGGACTGTTTGATGTGAAGCAGTTACTTGCAAAAAATACTTGTTAATTTTTTTCTCACTTCTACATTTAAACATTTCGCATGAATTTATTTTTTATGATTCAAAATATTAAAATGAAATGAAAGTCTATATCTACAAAAGAAAAAAAAATGTTCTTTATTTACTAATAGAAAAAGCAATTTCAACAACCAGTTATTGGTGCGCGAATGCCTTTTAAAAATCTGTTCCTAAAGAAGCTGTTGATAAGTTCCATTCCAGTAACTCTTTCAAATGGTCCTTTAAAAAGGAGATCGCTTAGCTCTTCACATGGAAAAAAAAAAAAAATCTTCAAACATTTTTTTTTTTTTATTGCAAAAAAAGAACGTCTTTTTTTTTTATCTCCACCCTTTGAATCATGGAAGCTTGACCTTTCGCCAAATCCCCTTCAGATGCGGATGAGCGGTAGAAAGGATTTCCTTTTCGGAAAGCGATGTTTAACCTAAAAGCAAATGGCTTCCCTGAAAGTATTCTATTTTTCTTTTCGGTTACCTTTTTTACCTTAAGGATTCTAACTAAGAGCAGAAAAAGAAGGGTAAAAAATGAGTTGAGGATTTCGGTACTGAAAGTTGTGATCTCTATTCAAGGTTGAGGAATATTTTTCTATGTAGATATTAGAGGTTGTAAATTTTAGGAATATATTCTTACCAACAGTATTGTGAAGTAGTAGATGTTGCGAAAAGATCAAATTTATAAACCATAAATAGATTGAGGGATTTGCTTCAAATCATACATTTATTATAGTTTGTCATCGATTTTATTTCATCGTTTATAAAATTACTTTATTTGAAAAATTAATTTTACACCAGCCATATAAGAAATTTTTACATTATTTTTGGGTTTATTATAAATTATGGCGTTAGCTAGTAAAGAAGACAAAACATTGATGATGAATAATATATACATTATTGATAGTGTTTTTTCCTATCTTTAAGGGTAGTAATGATGTATATCATCATCATCACTGGCGCAACAGCTCCATGTTGGGAGCCGTCGGCGTAGTAGCTGATTTCTAAATAGGAGATGTTTTTCTTTTTACGTGGTGTAGTTGTTAGCCCGACGCCCATTGCTTTACAGTCATATAAGACCCGGACGTATGGTTCAAAGTGGATGTCGAGCCCACTACAAACATCCAAGGCATAACCGGGACTCGAACCCGAAACCTATGGCACTAATTCCCAATCACTCGGCCATCAGGCCTCATAATGTTATGTATATAAATACTTATTATTAACGGAAATTTATATTGATGGTAGTAAAAAAATATATGTTTCTAATCCTAAATCGTCTTGATAAATGCGGATTTCAATTTCAATCTGTTATTTTCCCAACTTAACAAAAGTTTTGTTAATTTTTTCTCACTTCTACAGTTAAACAATTCGTATGAATTTATTTTAGGGCTCAAAAATTTTAAATAAAATCCTCTCTATATCTACAAAAGAAAAAATATCATTTATTTACTGATAGAAAAAGATGATAAGGTTCCATTCCAGTGACTCTTTCAAAAAAAAAAAAAAAAAAAAAAAAAAAAACGCTTAACACTTCGCAGATGAAAAAAAAATTTGATCATATTTTTTATTTTATTTAAGCTGAATTTAATAATTATTTTATTTAAGTCCTGCTGTGTTTAATTTCAACTATTTTTTCCCAAGTCTATATTTTCAATCGCTAAATGATCTTTATGAAGGATGATTTAGATTTCAAATTATTATTTTCCCAAGCCTAGCAATTTTTTCTTACTTATACATTTAAAAATTTGTGTGAATCTATTTAAGGTTTCAAAAATCGTAAAAATGGAATTTTCTCTATATCTACAAAAGAAAAATAAATGTTTTATTTACTAATAATAAAAAGCAAATCCAACAACCTGTTATCGGTGCACGAATGCCTTCAAAGAATCTTTTCCTAAGGAGGCTGTTGATAAGTTCCATTCCAGTAACACTTTGAAATGGTCTTAAAAAGAAGATCGCTTTTTGCTCTTCACCCATGAAAAAAAAAAAACATTCCAGCATTTTTTTTATTGCAAAAAGAACGTTTTTCTTCATCTCCACCCCCTTTGAACCAGGAAAAGCGTGACCTTTCGCCAAATCCCCTTCAGATGCGGATGCGCAGTAGAAAGGGTTTCCTTTTCGGAAAGCGATGTTTCACCTAAAAAGCAAATGGCTTTCCTGAAAATATTCTGTTTTTCTTTTTCGGTTACCTTTCCTACCGTAAGAATTCTAACTAAGAGCAGAAAAAAAAAAAGAGTGAAAAAATGAGTTGAGGATTTCGGTACTGAAAGTTCTTATCTCTATTCAAGGTTGGGGAATATTTTTCTTCACAGGCATTAGAGTTTGGAAATTTTATGAATATATTCATATCAGCAGTATTGTGAAGTTGTATCTGTTGTAAAAAGAACAAATTTATAAATTATAAATACATTGTGGGATTCGCTACAAGTCTTACAATTATTACAATTTGTTAACTATTTTGTTTTATCATTTATAAAAATTTCTTTATTTAAAATATTACTCTTACACCAGTTTTATGAGCCATTATTACAAATTATGTTAAAGTGTGATTGGTATATATGACATATAAATGGTAAAAACATTATTTAAGTACTTACTATGCATAAAATGTTAAACAATTTAAAAAAAATAAACATTTAAATTTACTATTCATAATGCATAGTTTTCTCAGAAGATTTCATTAAAAATTTAAGCATAATTATTATTAATTATTTAATATTAATAAATTAGGCTATACATTTTTTTATATGTGAGATAAAATTTTATTATTTTTTTTTCGAAAATAATAAGGTATGTTTCTAAATCAATTTCTATTACATATATTTAAAATACATAATAATAATATATAAACGTATACATACATACATTACGTATTAAACACATTTAAAACTAATAATTTTACTAGATTCCTTAAAAAAAAAAAAGGAACAATACCTTTTTACATTCTATAAAAAAAAAAAAAAATAGTTAGTTAAATTGTATACATATTTTTGTAGCATTATTAATAATTAGTATTAACTACATTATTTTATCATAGTTTTTTAATGTAAAAATTATAGTACTTAATTATTTAGTTCTAGAATTGATTAACAAATTACTTTTTTTATTTATATTAATCATATATATTATATTCCTTTCCATTTTATACATATCATAATAAAAATTCGCTGAAAACTGCAAATTGAGTCTCGTTACAAATCCTAGCATGGGAAAAGCACAAGGATAATATATGTGTTCATTTACTATTTATTTCATGATAGCAATATGGTAACATGAATAACGACTTGTAATTATAAAAGGAAATATTTTAACAACCAACGCTTAAATGAAAAGTTATTCATTCCAGTACATTTTCCCCAGCACAAGAGGACATCTCGGCAGCCATCATTTAAGGAACATCTCTCCTTGTAGTGCATTCCCATGAACTTGAGAATTGTTAAGAACGGGAGAGAATGACTAAATCAGTGGATTCAAAATTAATGGAGCCACTGATCTCTGAGGCCCCGACCGCAAATAAAAACAGACGCCGCCGAACGAGGGGTCAGGGTAAGAGGGGGTGTCGTTGCATTGTAATCGTCTGAGAGTTCACCTGCTAGAACAGCTGGAGATTTATAATTGGAATTGGGAGGACTTGGTGACTGGAATTTGTGTCTAATTTCGCCATTTGCAAAGCTCCTCGAAAGAGCTCTAATGAAAGCGAGAGCAGAGGATTCGTTACCAGAGCAGAGGGTCTCCAGTTAATGTGGTTAATGTTTTCTCCCGTTACAAATCTTGGCATCGGGCGAATGCTTTCTTGAAATTAACTTGAATAATCATGAATAATGTCATTTGACTATATAATTGAATGTCTTATGCATAATACATTGCGCAGGGTACTGTTACGAAATTGTAATGCAGGTAGGTTTGTTTATTGCTTATATTGTTAATACGTTATTAATTTTAATAAATACTCATGTTTTAAACATATTATCGTATTTTATCAACCCACAAAAACATTTTGGTTGCCAAAAGTTAATTTTCATCAATTAAAAATTATTAAAGTGTCTCTAACAAATTGTAAAACATGGATTGGGATTTCCATTTATATAAAGCATTTGTTACGATGCAAAATGCATTTAGGAAAAAACTTTTATTTGATATTTTTTATTCATTTTAAAATAAACGAGATCTGATGAGATTTTGATATAAGTAATTTATATATCACAACATCGTAACATTTGAACTGTAAAAATTTTACAGTGAATTCACAAAATATTGATTTCATAATTTTAGTAGAAAGAGTTTCACATCAAAATTCCTTTTTTCAGTCTGAATTAGGATATGGAAGAAATTGTTGAAAGCTCTTTTTACGCGTAAATTGAATTTATGCTTATTTATTTTAATTAAATATTTTAATTAACATTTATGCTTATCTTACATTTCTCCAGAAAATATTAACACTGCATGCCTCACAAATTCCTCCTGTATGTAATATTTAACTTAATTTTTCATATACGAGAAAATATGTCGTCTTACAAATATCAGAGACCCTTGAAGGTTGTCTAAAATGTTTACATGTCTAATAAATAAATCTAGAAAAGTCGTATGTTTCAAAGTGGCATTTATTATGCCAGATTTTTGTTTTATCATTTTGTGTATTAAGTGTCTGTATGAAAAGTCACATTGTGTTATTTCTATATTTTTAGTTAAAAATAATTGCATTTTAAAGCATTGTGACAGAAGTATATTTAATTTACCATTTTCTTCTCGAGTATACTTAGTATACTTAAAACTCAGTATAGATAACATAATTATATTTAAATATATAAATTTTTTTAAATTTTCCAATATTATAAGAAAAACAAATAAATAATTGCAAAATGTTAAGTGTCGTGAAGAAAAATTCCACATATTCATTATTATTTTTAAAAAAGTGTATAACTTTTTTTCCGTTTAAAAATCGATCATATCGCTCATATCGATCATATTTATATATATATATATTTAAATATAATCGTTAGGATCTTATATCAAACAATATATAAGATTGAAATAAGTATGCGATTTTATATGAAGGTAAATATACTATTCCTTTAATTTTTCAAAACACATTTCCAGCCGAAACAATAGAAGTCTCATTAATCATGCCTGTTTGAATAATAAATTTAAACTTCGTTATCTAAAAATTAGACTGAGATTGGTACTTAAATTACTTTTAAAAATGTCTCGAAACTTTTTATAAAGCATGCTGTTAAGAATATAGTATACGTTGGTTTTCAACTTGAATGAACTCAATTCAATACCTGTCAGAAATATGAATAATAAAGAATTTTAAAATTAATGTGGAAAATATACATGATAAATCATTTAAACGGAATGTCTTTTACTTTGAAAAACAGATGGGACTACAGTATCGAATCCTCGTCGTACGATGAATTATTACTCATTCCAAATTAGTTTTGCTGCCAGGATTAAAAGCTTTATAGATTCAACAACGGCTCTTTTTCACAGAGAAGAAGCTTGAATAGATTCATTGCGTCAATAGATTTACCCCACATTTATACTATTGTAAAACGTATTGGTCTACATTTATGAATAGATCTGTCTCAACATTTAATTCTTTCTAAAACAAGATATATAACCCTCAACAGATTATGTAAAAAATGTTCCAACAAATTTTCTAACCTGCAGTAACAACACAAGTCTCACTAATCTCATCTAGTTAAAACATAAAAGCTTAATCTTTCAGATCCGAAGAAAGAAGCTCGTGATAGGGGCTCACCTTCGCCCAAACTCTAAAAACCCTAGAAGCTCACCTAAGACCTAAAAGCTTTGCAATACGGCCATTTGTGTATCTAATTTCACGCTTCTTTACATAGAACCGAAGAATGTACTTTACTTTAAACTCAAGCAAATGGCTAAAGTGCTAGAAGTAATTACTTTGTTCTTTCTGGTAGAAGTAAAATTAAAACAGCGAGTACTTTATCCCTTTTTTTTCCTCCCCTTCGTCTGTTCTTGCTTTTCATTGTTGCTATGGGCTGTAACTAACAGATCTCTATCTGTAAAGTGAGATCTGTTTTAAGTTTACTCTTTCTATTGTATTTCTGAAATGCAGCGGACACTAGGGGGAGGAGGCCTTTTTACTGCCCTCTTTTTCTAGTGTTGTTTGGTCTTAGGAATTCCAGAAAAGGGTTTAATTTGTTCTCAAGGAATTAAATGAAGTATGCATTGGTGATGGGGGAGAAAAGATTGCTTTTGTTTTTGTGAATTAGTGTAGAAGGTGTCAGATAAACGATGATTCTGAGTAACAAGGTCAATTTGGTGTACCCGTCAGAGAGTAAACAGAAAAAAGCCTTTATTAATATATTAAATTATTTTTCTACAATTTGAGAGTTTTTTTTTTACAATTATTTTTAGTATACAAGATATAATAGTCAGTATTAACAACATATTTGCCGTCCTAGTCAGGAATAATTTGAAATGAATATAAATTCAAATAATTAATTTTTCTCTTCTCTGATATTCCTGAATTTTTTTTTTTTGCAAGATCAAAATTGTTTCTCAATAAATCAGCACAATCTACCATTCATCTTTAAAACATATGCACTTTCTTCAGTATTTCAGTGCTTTAATTGCATAGTCACTCACACTGGCAATTTTCATAATATACGAATAATTATATAAAGTTGAGATTTTTTTTCGCTACATTATTTTCGTGAAAATATCAAAAATGAAAACGAGATGTTTCTTGAAAACTTTAATTGTTAACTTTAACTTTCGAAAACTTTAATCTTTTATTTCACAAAGATCTTACGCCACAACTATGCAAGCATAATTTTTCGAAACATCTTTGAAGATTTCAAAGGAAAAAAACATTAAATTCTTTAGCTTTTGCGGATATACTTCAAGTTCTGTTAAGATATTTTTTGTAATATGAGGCTATTGATGGTTTGAAAGTCCATGAAATAGTTTAATGCATATTTTCATCCATTTCTAAAATTATCTCTGACATAAATATATTTTCAGTTTTAAGCATATAAAAGATATTAGCTTTTTTTTTCACAAATACAATTTCATAACAAGCTTATACTTTTAATACTAGACATTTTAAGCTGATAACATTTGCCATTCTCATAAGAGACTTGTACCAGCTGAACTATAAACTGGCCAATGTGTGTGAAGCATTTTGCGTTGATAGTCGGGATGCCTGGTGGTTATTTACCAAGTTTTCTCCCGTACGACTCTTTGAAGTGAAGCAGTTACTTGCAGAAAATACTTGTTAATTTGTCTTGTTAATTTTTTCTCACTTCTACAGTTAAATATTTTGTATGAATTTATTTTAAGTTGCAAAAATTTAAAATAAAATCCTCTCTACATCTACAAAAGAAAAAAATTACTAATAGAAAAAAGCAAATCCAACAACCTGTTATCGGTGCACGAATGCCTTATAAAAATCTTCTCCTAAAGAGGCTGTTGATAAGTTCCATTCCAGTAACTCTTTCAAATGGTCTTAAAAAAAAGAGATCGCTTAGCTCTTCACCCATGAAAAAAAAATACTCCAAGAATTTTTTTTTATTACAAAAAAAGAACGTTTTCTTTATCTCCACCCTTCGAGCCAGGAAAGCTTGACTTTTCGCCAAATCCCCTTCAGATGCGGATGCGCGGTAGAAAGGATTTCCTTTTCGAAAGCGATGTTCCCCTAAAAGCAAATGGCTTTCCTGAAAATATTCTGTTTTTTTTCTTTTTCTATTACCTTTTTACCTTAAGAATTCTAGCTGGGGACAGAAAAAAAGAAGGGAAAAATAAGTTGGGAATTTCGGTGCTGAAAGTTCTTATCGCTATTCAAGGTTGACGAATATTTCTCAGTACATATATTAGAGCTTGCAAATTTCATGAATATCTTAATACCAACAGCATTGTGAAGTTTCTTATAAAGTATTATTCATAAGTACTTATAAATCAATTGTAGGATTAATATAATAACTAATAATCTGAATCCTGTAATGAAATATTTTTATTGTGCACAAATGCATGCATATTTATTTTAATTAGGAAATTACATATTTTTTATATGTCCAATTGCATGGAAGTATTACAAAAAAAATTATCAAAAATTTAACAGCAAAAAGATCTAAATTGCAGTACACATTATAAAATCAAGACAGTCATTGTGTTAAAAAAATTATGTAGCTCATCAGTACAAGAAACAATCTGGATCCAGGACTAAGTTCCAACAATAATGCAAATATACTTTACATTTACGTTAAACTGATATACAAAATTTACAAAAGAAGCACTTCAGAATAAAAAAGAAGAATTTAAAAATGTTAAGGAATTACAAAATTTACATTTACTTTAATGTGATGTGATGTTTTTACATGATTATATTTTTTTCGCAAATAATAATATAATGCATCAATTTCTATTACATTAATATATTAAAAATATAATCTCTAATATTTTCCTTCAAAAATAAAGAACATATTTTTTACATAGCTAAATTGACAAGGAATTTTATTAGTATTATTAATAATTACTATTATTTATATTATTTCATTGTAATCTTGTATTGTAAATACCATATTACTTAATTGACTATTTCTAGAACTTATCAATACAGTACTTACTTATTTTTGTTACTTCTATTTATCACAATCTTATACTCTATACTCACTTCTTTCATACACTTTTCCATTCTGTAATTATCATCTTAGTAAAAATTCGTTTAAAACTGGGATTTGATTCTCGTTAAAATCCCAGTGTAGGTAGAGTACAAAAATAATATATGTGTTCATTCATTATATAGTTAATGATAATAATATGTTAGCATGAATAACGATTTGCATAAAAGGGCATCCTTTAACAGGCTAGGCTTAAATGAAAAGGTATTCATTCCAGCACATTTTCCCCAGCACAAGAGGACAACATTTCGGCAGACATAATTTAAGGAACATCTCCCGTGTAGTACATTTCCATAAACTTGAGAAGGGTTAAGAACGGGGGAGAGAATGACTAAATCAGTGGATTCAATTAATGGAGCCACTGATCTCGAATGCTCGACCGCAAATAAACAGCCGCCGCCGAACAAGGGGTCAGGGAAGGGGTGTCGTTGCATTGTAATCGTCTGAGAGTTCACCTGCTGGAACAGCTGGAGATTTATAATTGGAATTGGGGAGGACTTGGTGAATTTGTGTCTAATTTCGACATTTGCAAGCTCCTCGAAAGAGCTTTAATGAAAGCGAGAGCAGAGGATTCGTTACCAGAGCAAAGGGTCTCCAGTTATGTGGTAATGTTCTTGCCCCCTAATACATTGCGTAAGTACTGTTAAGAACTTTTAATGTAGGTAGATTTAATAATTGCTTAATGTTAATGAGATATTAATTTTAATAAATACTAATGTTTTAAACTTATTATCGTATTTTATTAATCCTCAAAAACATTTTTAATGCCAAAAATGCCTTTAACAAATTGTTAAACATCAAATGTAATTTCCATTTTTATAATGCATTATTTAAGATGGAAAATACCTTTGGAAAAAATTAAATTTTTATTCATTTTAAAAACAAACAAATCTTTTAAGATGATGGTTTAATTTATTTATGTATCACAATATCCTAACAGTTAAACTGTGAAAATTTTACAATGAATTCATAAATTTCATTTGAAAAGCAGTTTCTCATAAAAATTAAATTTTCAATTTGAAATAGGATATGAAAGGAGGTGCAGCAAGCTCTGTTTAAGCATGTATTACATTTATTCTTATTTTTTTTAAATTAAGATTTATGCTTAGCTTGCATTTCTTCAAAAAAAAGTTAACACTGCAAATTCCGCCAGATGTAATATATAATTTAATTTTGCATTTAAGAAAAATATGTTTTACAAATACCAAAACGCCTAGAAATTTGTCTAAAAGTGTTTACATATTTAATTTCTTATAAATAAATAAAGAAAGGCCTTATATTTTGAAGGGACATTTATTATGTAAGATTTTTTTATTATTTTGTTTTTAAATGTCGGTATAAAAGTCACATTATCTCATTTCTAAATTTTTGGTAAAACTTAATTGTACTGTACAGCAATGTGGCAGTGGAATATGTGTATCTAATTTCCCACATTCTCTCAGTGACATTTATAATTCCCTCAGCAGTATATAAATTTTACTGTTATGTAGAATTTTCCGATAATAATACTAATAATAAAAATAATCGAAAGTTATTAAGTGTAATTAAGAAACATTCAACATATTCATTATTATTTTTTTAAAAAAATTTTACTTTATCTTTTAACGCAACTTTCGATTGATCCTATTTATATAACAATTGGAGTTTGAAAAAGTATGAATTTTCAAATAAAAAACTTTTTACTGTAAATATTTGAAGTTAAATAAACTCATACATTTAATTTTTTCAAAACACATTTCCAGCAGTAACAATACAAGTCTCACTAACCATGCCTGTTTGATTGTTAAATTTAAACTTTCTCTATAAGAATTAGACTGAGATTGGTACTTAAAAGACCACTTAGCCCACCAAAAAAAGTCTCGAAACTTTATAGAACATTCTGGTAATAAAGCAACATACTCTCGGTTTGAAATCCAGTAAACTCGATTCAATACCCCTCAGGTAGTTGTGAATGAAGAACTCTAAAATTAATGTTGTTAAAATATATGACAAATATTTTAATCGGAAAGTGGTTCACTTCGAAAAGAAGATGGAACTATAGTCACAAATCCTTGTCGTACGATGAATTATTACTAATTTTACATTATGGTCGTTGTATTATAAGCTTTATAAATTCAACGACAGTTTTTTTTCAGAGAGAAGAAATTTGAACAGATTTATTACGTCAATAGATTTATCCCATATTTATACCATTCTGAAACTTATTCCTCTGCATTTAGAAAGAGTTCTATCTCACCATTTAATATTTTTGAAAACAAGATAAATTATTCTCAACTGACTATCAGCAAAAATGTTTTATACCGACAAAGAAAGAGTTTTAATATAAAAACAAATTTTCTAATCTGCAGTAACAACAAAAGTCTGACTAATCTCATCTGGTTAAAATATAAAGCCTAATCTTCCAGATCCGAAGAAAGAAGCTCGTGATAGGGGCTCACCTTCACCCAAACACTAAAAACACTAGAAACTCACCTAAGACCTAAAAGCGTTGCAATACGGTCATTTGCGTATCTAATTTCTCGCTCTCTTTACAAAGAACCGAAGAATGTACTTTAATTTAAATTGAAGCAAAGAGCTAAAGCGCTTAGAAGTAATTACTTTATTCTTTCTGGTAGAAGTAAAATTAAAACAGCGAGTACTTTATCCCTTTTTTTTCCCCCTTCGTCTGTTCTTTCTTTCCGTAGTTGTTATGGGCTGCAACTAAAAGATCTCTATCTGTAAAGTGAGAACTGTTTTAAGTTTACGCTTTCTATTGTATTTCTTAAATGCAGCGGACACTAGAGGGGAGTGATGGGGGGGAGAGCTTTTTCCTTCCCTCTTTTCTGGCGTTGTTTGGTCTTAGAATTCTAGAAAAGGGGGATAATTTGTTCTCAAGGAATTAAATGAAGTATGCATTCGTGATGGGGGGGAAAAAGATTGCTTTTGTGTTTGTGAATTAGTGTGGTGTGTGTCAGATAAAAGATGGCTCAGAGTAACAAAGTCAATTCCGTGTACCCGTCAGAAATTAAACAGAGTAAGCTTTTATTAAAAGATTCAATTATGTTTCTACAGTCTGAGTATTTTTGTTTTGCAAGTCTGTATCTCTTTAAATCAAGCAATTGGATTTTAGTTTACAAGAAGGAAGTACATGCAATATTAACAACACATTTGTCCTTCTCGCCAGAAGTAATATACATATGAACATTGATTCTTACAATTTTTTTTTATTTGCTCTGAAATTGCAGACATTTTTTTATAAAAGAAATATTTTGCCTTAATAAATCAGCACAAGTTAGCATTCAATTTTAGCATTTTAGCGTCTTAATCTCATAATCAGTTACTGTGATAATTTTCATAATTTCCTTCTTCTTCATTGCCCATTTCGATATATGTGCTATTATCTTTTGTGGGGTACGGTTGTCAGGTCTGCGCCCACCAATCATGTTAAACCGAGAACGATGTTTTAAAGTGGATAAAGTGGATTTTAAGAATCCATGGCACTACTGGGACTCGAACCCAAAGCCTGGAATACCCAGCGCCAGAGTGTTTAGTCACTCGTCTATCAGGGCCTTGCCATTAAATAAAAATCTTTAATCGTTCATTTCTCCAAGATCTTTACATGTAACTTTGCAAGCAAACTTTTCTAAACATCTTTGAAGGATTCAAAAGAATAAGACGTCTTTTGTAGCTTTTATGAATTGCCTCCCAGTTTTTTTTGAGATGTGATTGAGATTTATAAAATATTTGATGGTTGATAAATCCATGATTCATCTTAATGTATAGGCCATCAAACTCTTAAAATAGCTCTGAAATAAACATATAAACTTAAATTGTAAGTATATAAAAATATTTTTAATCTATTTTTTTAAATAAATTTTTAATGCAAGCTTAAATTAATGCAATTTTTTTTGTCTCAATTTGCTGGACTTTTAATACAAAACAATTTAACCTGAGAACATTTGCCATTCTAATAACAGACATGTAGCAGCTGAAGTATGCACTGCACCAACATTTTGTTAATTTACTTTGACAGTAAGGGATACTGTGTATAAAGTATTTTGCTTTGATTGTTATGATGCCCGGTATGAAATTTACCGAGTTTTTATCTGTATGTCTCTTTGAAGCAGCAGTTGTGAAGCAGTTACCCCAAAAATCCTTGTTGATTTGCCTTGTTAAATTTTTTCACTTCTGCATCTAAGCCTTTGTATGAATTTATTTTTATGCTTCCAAAAGCTTAAAACGAAATTCTCTGCATCTACAAAAGAAAAAAATTATTTATCTACTAATAGAAAAATCAAATCCTGCAACCTGTTATCGGTGCGCGAATGCCTTCTAAGAATCTGTTCCTAAAGAAGCTGTTGATAAGTGCCATTCTAGTAACTCTTACAAATAGGCTTAAAAAAGAGATAGCTAAGCTCTCCACCCATGAAAAAAAAAAAATACTCCAAGCCTTTTTTTTTTTGAGTATATATTTTTTTTTTTTTACTGCAAAAATAATTTTTTTATTTCCACCCCCTTTGAGACGGGCAAGCTTGACCTTTAGCCAAATGCCCTTCAGAAACGGATGCGCGGTAGAAAGGATTTCCTTTTCGGAAAGCGATGTTTCACCTAAAGCAAATGGCTTCCCTGAAAATATTCTGGGTTTTTTTTCGGTTACTTTTTTTACCTTAAGAATTCTAACTAAGAGCGGAAAAAAAGATCTGGAAAAATTAGTTGATTTCGGTACTGAAAGTCCTCATTTCTATTCAAGATTTAGGAATGTTTTTCTTCGAATATTAGAGTTTCAAATTTTTATGAATATATTTATATCAAAGTATTGCGAAGTCGTAGTTGTTGCAAAAAGAACAAATTTCAAAGTAATTTTAATGTAGTAACACATTTTAATGTGTAAATTATAAATACATTGAGGGATTTGCTTCACATCTTACAATTATTACAATTTGTTAATTATTTTGTTTTATCATTTATAAAATTTCTTTATTTAAAATCTTACCTTCCCACCAATTTTATGAGCCATTGTAGTGTATTTCAAGATTTATTGCAAAATTATGTTAAAGTATGATTGGTATAAATGGCAAATAAATGGTAAAAACATTATTTAAGTACTTACTATGCATAAAATTTTATACAAATTAAAAAAAAATTTATTTAACTTTTCTATTCATAATGTATATTTTTCTCAGCAGATTTTATTAACAATGTAAACATTTTTTTTTTATTTCCAGATTATGAACAATTACAGCAATAAAAAGAACAACGAAAAAAAGAAAAAAAAAAAGAACAGAGAATACAACAAAACATGCTGAAACTGAGTTCATTAATCTAACATATCTCTAGCCTCCCAATGTCTCTCGGCGAGAAAAAAATCTTGCTTAGAACAGGACAGTGCTGTAGATGCGTGGAGTCCATGGCACTCTCAGAGCTGCACAGAGTGCATATCGGGGAAAAGGAACAATTTTGAGTCTGTAAAGATGGTTTCGCAGGCAGTCATGTCCGGTGACAATTTAAACATAGTTCATATAATTACGCAATTTTAATAAATTAGCTGTACTTTTTTTACTAGTGAGATAAACTAATAAATTATATTTACTATTTCCTTTTGTTTATATAAAACAGAATTAACGGTATTGAAAAGTTTCCTGGTGTGCAGGAATTTAAATAAGCTGCACTTCTACATGACATGCAAATGTGCAGCTATTACACTTAAAATTCATCACATTAAATGTATTGGCACTTATATCATAGTTCAAAAGATTGTTCAAAGATTTTAAAAAAAATGTAATATTTTCATCGTAAGTTTATCATATAGAAGCATATCCTTTCATATTTCTGGTATGAATTTAAGAATGAGATGATTACTTTATATGAAAATGTATTTGAGAATGCTTAGTAATTGCTTATTGCTTTATTTATTAAACTATGTCCCTTTTAAACGTTTATTCCGAATAAGTTATAAAACCAAATGTATGGTAATTGTTATATCTAATTATCTTCATTCATGCAATGAAATATTTTTACTGTGCACATACATGTGTATATTTAAATTTGAAAAAAATATATATTTTTTTATATTTGCAGAGAGATGTATTGCAAAACGAAACTTAATCCAAAACTTGACAGCAAAACAGATTTAAATTACAATAAACATCATAAAAGTAATCAAAACTCTCATTATTTCAAAGAATTATCTAGCGGCCAGTAAAGAACTATTTTGGATACAGCATTAAGTAAATAGATTTAGTTCAAAATTTACATTTACATTAAAGGGTGTGATGTTTCTATATCATTATTATTTTTCTTTTTCGAAAATAATAAGGTATGTTTCTGTATCAATTTCTATTACATCTATATTTAAAATACATAATAATATACACATATACTTAAATACCTTTTGTATTAAATTAATTTAAAAATATAAATTTTATTAGATTCCTTTAAAATACGGAACTATATTTTTTACATTCTACAAAGAAAGGAAAAACATAGTTAAATTGTATACATATTTTTGTAGCATTATTAATAATTACTACTATCTATATTATTTTATTTTAGTCTTGCAAGGTAACAATTATAGTACTTAATTCTTCCAGCTAGAACAGCTGAAGAATTGATTAAGAAGTTACTTCTTTTTTAATTTCTATTGATCATAATATTATAATCTATACACACATTCCTTTCCAGTCTATATGTATCATCCTAGACAATATCTGCTTAAAACTGCAAATTAAGTCTCGCTGAAATCCTAGCATAAGAAGAGTACAAAGATAATATATGCGTTCATTCTCTATATAGTTAATGATAACAATATGTTAACATGAATAATGATTTGCAATCATAAAGGGGCATCTTTTAACAACCACCGCGTAAATGAAAAGGTATTCATTCCAGCACATTTTCCTCAGCACAATAAGACAACATCTCGGCAGACTTCATTTAAGGAACATCTCTCGAGTAGTACATTCTCATAAACTTGAGAATAGTTAAGAACGGGAGAGAATGACTAAATCAGTGGATTCAATTAATGGAGCCACTGATCTCGAAGCCCGACCACCAAATAAACAGCCGCCCTCGAACGAGGATTCAGGGAAGGGGGTGTCGTTGCATTGTAATCGTCTGAGAGTTCACCTGCTAGAACAGCCGGAGATTTATAATTGGAATCGGGGGAGGACTTGGCGACTGGAATTTGTGTTAATTTCGCCATTTGCAAGCTCCTTGAAAGCGCTCTAATGAAAGCGAGAGCAGAGGATTCGCTACCAGAGCAGAGGTAACGAAGGAGGAGAGTGTTTTCCTTCTTTACAAATCTTGGCAGCGGGTGAATGCTTCCTTGAAATGAACGTGAATTATCATGAATAATGTTATTTGATTAGATAATTGAAAGAAATACATTGTGCAAGGTACTTTTATGAAATTTTTAATGTAGTCAGGTTTAATAATTTTTAGTGTTAATAAGTAATTAATTTTTATAAATAGTTATGTTTTATACCTATTATCAAATTTGAATAATTCTCATAAACACATTGGATACCTATATTTAATTTTCATCAAATAAAAATTAATAAAATGCCTTTAACAAATTATGAAACATTGTTTGCATTTTCCGTTTATATAAAGCATTTGCTACGAAAAATCTTTTTTTGGACAAATTTATTTAATACTTTTATTTACTTAAAAAAAACAAGTATTTACAAGTTGTTTCATATAATTTATTTATGTATATCAATATCTAACAGTTCAAATATGTACAATGAATTCATAAATTTTATTTAATAGAAAAAACTACTCATAAAAATTAATTTTCAATCTGAAATAGTATATGGAAGTGGATATTGAAATCTCTGTTTAAGCGTATATTGAATTTCGGTAATTTGCCTTTAATCAATTATTTTTAAATAGCGTTATTAATTAACAACTTATCTTTCATTTTCCACATGTTCTCCAGATAATGTATGTTCAGTCAGTTCTATTAATGTATCTTCAATGTATGTTCATTCAATTATATTAATGTATGTTCAATTAATCAATCATCAATTTCTACACTCATGTCCATAAATTAAGGATAATGAAGTTCAGGCAAAGAAAGAGACAGAAGCAAAACAAATTTGACTTATTTGTAAAAGTCTATTTATTAAACAAAAGGTAAAAAGCAAAAGATGCTATATGTTTGACATAATTAATAAAAATTGCGATTTTTACTCCTGGAGCAAATATAAAAAAAAAAAAAAGAACCTATTTACAAAAAACAGTATAACATGATTAGTATGATGGTTAATATGATGTATGTCTCCCGGCGATGCAATACAGGCCTTATAACGCCTAGGCATGCTGAGTATTAAATTATCAATCTGATCTTGGGGAATATTACACCACTCATCATGCAATGCCCTCCAAGTTCCGGTTGACAGGTGGGAGGGGGTTGACAATTCATCGACCAAGCATATCCCACACATGCTCTATTGGATTCAAGTCCGGTGAGTATGCTGGCCAATCCATACGGGTGATATCCTCAATTGAAGGCATTCGTCTACAATGTTTGCACGGTGAGGATGGGCGTTGTCATCCATAAACAGAAATTCAGCACCCATGGCGCCCCGAAACAAACGTACATGTTGTTCCAGAATGACATCCCGATAGATGTGGCCTGTCATTGTTACACTCTGAACATGCAGGTCAGTTCTGGAACCAAGAATAATTCCTCCCCAAACGAGCCATCCTGCACCACCGTAACGGTGTCATTCAATGGTGTTCTCTTGCTGGTAACGGGTACCTGGCGCTCTCCATATGAAAGTCCGGCGAGAATCAGACTGCAAACTAAACTTGGACTCGTCGGAAAACATCACACAAAGACCACTGTTGCGGTGTCCACAATGCATGCTCTCTACTCCAGGTTAATCGCAGGCGACAGTGAGTTGCGGTAAGTGGAACACATCTGACAGGCCTACGAGCATATAGACCAATGTGCCCTAAGCGTCTGTACACGGTCTGCCTTGAAACTGTCGTACCGGTAGCTGAAGAGAGCTGACGAGACAGGTCTGATGCTGTGCTCCGTCTGTTTCTTTTGGCAGTAACTGCTAAATACCGGTCCTCATTCGGCGTTGTAACTCAGGGGCGACCTGTGCTGTAACATCTACTCACATTACCATCATCTTGGAATCGTTGCCAAAGCCTGGAGATGACACTCTGGGCGATTCCAAGTTCCTCGGATACTTCCAGCTGGGTCCACATTCCAGTCGTCCGATAATTCTACCACGTAAAAATCATCCTAATGCTTCCTTTTTTGTGCCATAACTATGCGGTTATTGCACTGAAAGACTTTTTAAAGCGTTTGTGAACAATTTACTTCTTTGCCACCATACCTTATTTACACCTCTCTTACACTCTCGTCATTGTGACGTACTATCCGCGCGATCTGGTGGTTTCCTGTAATTTGCATATTCTTCTTCAAGATGTGTGTGATAATTCTACAGGTGAAATTTTATTTTTAGAGTTCAATTTCTGTGTGATTCTGAATTATCATAATTTATAGACATGAGTTTATTACATCAAACATATTAAATTTTAATTTTTAATAATTTTCTTAAAAAAATGAACTAATTTTTTTTACATTCTATAAAAAAAGAAAAACCATAGTTAGTTAAACTGTTCACTATTATTTATATTAGCATTACTATTATTTTATGATAATGTTTTATTGTAAATATTATATTATTAAATTACGTATTTCTGGAATTGATTGACAAATTAATTAGATACTTCTTTTTTATTTTGTTTAATCGTAATCAATTCTCTCATACTCATTTCCATTCTATAAACATCAACTTAGTAAATATTTGCTTAAAACTGCTAATTGAGTCTCGTTAAAATCCTAACATAGACAGAGTACAAGGATAATATATGTGTTCTTTTCACCATATAGTTAATGATAATAATATGTTAACATGAATAACTATTTGCAATCATAAAAGGGCATTTTCTAACAACCAAGGCTTAAATGAAAAGGTATTCATTCCAACACATTTCCTCAGCACAAGAGGACAACATCTCGGCAGATTTCATTTAAGGAAGCATCTCTCCATAAACTTGAGAATGGTTAAGAAGGGGAGAGAATGACCAAATCAGTGGATTCAATTAATGGAGCCACTGATCTCGAAACCCGACCGCAAATAAACAGCCGCCGCCGAATGTGGGGGTGAACCCCCTTCCCTCACCCCACATTCGTTTTTGAGTTCACCTGCTAGAACAGCTGAGGATTTATAATTGGAACTGGGGAGGACTTGGTGACTGGAATTTGTGTCTAATTTCGCCATTTGCAATCTCCTTGAAAGGGTTCTAATGGAAGCGAGAGCAGAGGATTCGTTACCAGAACAGAGGGTCTCCAGTTATGTGGTCAATGTTTTCTCCCCCGTTACAACTTGAATAATCATGGATCATGTTATTTGACTAGATAATTGAATTTCTTATCTGCAATACATAGCAGAAAGGTACTGTTACGAAATTTTAATGAACTGTAGGTTTAATTATTGCTTAGTGTTAATAAATTATTAATTTAAATAAACACTTATGTTTTAAACATGAAAAATTTGATTAACATGTTTTACAAATTCATCCTAGATGAAATGTAATTAATTACTTCATTTTTATATACGAAAAAAATATATTTTCTTACAAATACCAAAGCTCCCAGAAATTTGTCTAAAAATTATATTCATATCTAATTTCTCATAAATAAATTTAGAAGAGCTTTTATCACTTTGTTTGTTAAGTGTCAGTATAAAATGTCACGTTGTGTCATTTCAATATTTTTAATAAAAATTAGTTGTATTTTTAAAGTATGGTGACAATGGAATATGAATATCTAATTTCCAACCCTTCTTCTCAGTAAGATTTATAATGGCTTTTGCATCGTATACATTTTGCGGTTGTATAGAAATTTTCAATAATAAATTTTTTTTTTTCACAAATTATTAACTGTAAATAAGAGAAATTCCACACATTTATTATTATTTTTAAAAACAAAATAAATATAACTATATCTGTTTAAGAATAACTTTTATTGATCTTACTTATAGTATATAATAAAAATATGTGTTTGAAAAAATAATGAGATTTTAAATAAAAGATACTTTTCAAAGCTAAATACTTAAAGTTACATATATTCATACATTTAATTGTTCAAAACTTATTTATAGCAGAAACAATACAAATCTCACTGATCATGCCTATCTGATTATTAAGTTTAAACTTCACTATCCTAGCATGAGATAGGTACTAAGATTACCCAAAATATAAAAAAGCCTCGAAACGTTATAAAACATGCTGGTAACAAAATAGTATTTGGATGAACAATACGTTGGGTTTTAAATGAAATCATTGAATAGGAATGTCAAATTTTCAGAAAAGATGGAACTACAGTCTAAAATTCTTGTCGTATGATCAACTATTACTCATTCCAAATTAGGCTGGCACCTTTATTTTTAAGCTTTATAGGTTCAATGACAATGTGTAATTAAATATTTTATTTATGTACTACTGTGTAATTAAATATTTTATTTATGTCCTACAGTATAATTAAATGTTTTTGTTATATTTCTAATCGCTAAATCATCTTGATGACGGTGGATTTCAATTTCAACTTACTAGTTTAGCAAGCTTAACAAAAGTCTAGTTGATTGTTTTTCTCACTTCTACATTTAAACTTCGTATGAATATATTTTTTAGGATTCAAAACACTAAAATTAAATCCTGTCTATAGCTGCAAAGAAAAAGAGTTCTTCATTAACTAATAGAAAAAAGCAAATCCAACAACCTGTTATCGGTGCACGAATGCCTTCTATAAGAATCTCTTCCTAAAGAGGCTGTTGATAAGTTCCATTCCAGTAACTCTTTCAAATGGTCTTAAAAAAAAAAAGAGATCGCTTACCTCTTTGCCCAAGAAAAAAAAAAGAACCTTTTTTTTTTATCTCCACCCATTGAACCAGGAGAGTTTGACCTTTCGCCAAATCCCCTTCAGATGCGGATGCGCTGTAGAAAGGATTTCCTTTTCGGAAAGCGATGTTTCATTCAAAAGCAAATGGCTTCCCTGAAAATATTCTGTTCTTTTTCTTTTCGGTGACCTTTTTCACCTTAAGAATTCTAACTAGGAGCAGACAAAAAAAAAAAGAAGGGTAAAAAATGAGTCGAGGATTTTTGATACTGAAAGTTCTTATCTCTATTCAAGGTAGAGGAATATTTTTCTGCACAGATATTAGAGGTTGTGAATTTTATGAATGTATTTTATATCAACAGTAGTGTGAAGTTGTAGTTGTTGTGATAAGGACAAATTTATAAATTATAAATACATTGAGGGATTTGCTTTAAATCTTTCCATTATTATGATTTTTTTATCAATTATATAATTACTTTATATGAAATATTAACTGTACACCAGTTTTATGAGCTATTGTACAATATTTCAAGATTTATTATAAATTATGCTTTTAGTAAGTAAAGAAGAAAAAACATTATTGAGGAATAATATCATATGCAAATTGTTGATAGAGAAGTGGGAACTGATGGCCGAGTGACTAGCGCTGTGGCGCTCAGTGCAACAGGGTTCGAATCCCGGCGGAGCAATGGATGTTTATAGTGGCTCGGAATCCGCTTTTAGCAGTACGTTCCAGTCTAATATGGCTGTAGAGCTTTGGGCGAAGGGCTGACAATTCTACCCCATGAGAAGAAAACGTCCCCTGTTTCGAAATTGTTAAACAGCCTTGGCCCACTATCGGACAGTTGCGCCACTTATGATGGTAGTGAAATACTTTATATATTTTTAACAACAGTGATAATGTGTATATATATATATATATATATATATATATATATATATATTATTGGTAATGAAATAACTTATAAATTATTTACTAAAATTTGTATATAAAAGCAGTGAATAAATAATATATAAATTATTTCACAATACTTTGTTTCTTTTGTTGAATTATGTTAATACTGTGGTTTCTAATCCCACTTGGTAGACAGCAACATCTGGACCAAGTCCAAGAATCTGTGTGGTCTCATGGAAGAAGAGAGAGGTAGGGGCAGCTATTATTGTGATGGCGCACCCGTAGGTAGAAATCGGATTTCGCCCCGAGTCGCTGAATAAGTAGGGAGGTGATTTCCGTTAGAACTTTTGGAGGAATTACTACGCATTTGCGTATAGTATGCGAGAACTGATGTGCCACCAATTAGTTCACGAACAACAACGAAGCGAAACGCTGAACATCACGAATACCATCGAGCCTCTTCGTTTTTGAAACAGTGTCTACAACAAAGCCGCCAGCGGATTGAAACTCAGCGCCAATGCTCATCATCCGCGCACGTTGCCACTGAGCACGGAATAGGGCGATTTCTGTTAATAATAATAGTGACAGGTAGAAAACACGAGATCGCATGTCTGGCTCTTTTAAATATTTTCTTTAATGAGAAGTTAAAGGTTATACTTATATGACAATTCCATCATGAAATTTTTTTATAATAATTTGTGTTGAAGATTAGTTGTGTTAAAAATATAGAATTATAATATTTATTATTTTCTATTAAAAACAGTTTAGAATCACTGAAATACTAAATGCATTCTAAATTTTTATTATTTCTATTAATCATAATCTTAAACTCTGTAATCACTTCTTCCATACTCTTTTACATTCCATGAACATCATCTTAGTAAAAATTTGCTTAAAACTGCAAACTGAGTCTCGCTAAAATCCTAACATAGAAAGAGTACAAGGATAATATATGTGTTCATTCATTATATAGTTAATGATAATAATATGTTAACAGGAATAACGACTTGCAATCATAAAAGGGCATCTTTTAACAACCAACGCCCAAATGAAAAGGTATTCATTACAGTGCAAGAGGACATCTCGGCGGACTTCATTTAAGGAAGTATCTCTCGTGTAGTACATTCCCATGAACTTGAGAATGGTTAAGAACAGGAGAGAATGACTAAATCAGTGGATTCAATTAATGGAGTCACTGATCTCGAATGCTAGACCGCAAATAAACAGCCGCTGCCGAAGGAGGGGGTCAGGGAAGGGGGTGTCGTTGCATTGTAATCGTCTGAGAGTTCACCTGCTAGAACAGCTGGAGATTTATAATTGGAATTGGGGGAGGACTTGGTGACTGGAATTTGTGTCTAATTTCGCCATTTGCAAGCTCCTTGAAAGAGCTCTAATGGAAGCGAGAGCAGAGGATTCGTTACCAGAGCAAAGGGTCTCCAGTTATGAGGTAATGTTTTACCCCGTTACAAATCTTAGCCGCGGACGAAAGCTTTCTTGAAATGAAAGTGAATAATCATGAATAATGTTATTTGACTAGATAAGTGAATGTCTGATGTGTAATACATGGCGAAAGGCACTGTTACGAAATTTTAATGTAGGCAGGTTTAATAATTTGTTATTAATTAGAATAAATACTTACGTTTTAAACTTATTATCGAATTTGATTAATTCTATAAAACACTCTGGATGTCAAAATTCAATTTCCATGAATTAAAAATTAATAAAAGGTCTTAACATATTGTAAAATTTTAAATGTAAATTAATGTACGACGCATAATTTCTTAAGGACAAAATATTATTTTATATTTCTATTCTTTTTTAAAACAAACAATATCTTATGAGATGTTGATATAATTTATTTATGGATCACATTATGCTAACAGTTGAAATAACAAAATTTTACAATGAATTCACAAATTTTGAATAGAAAAAGTTCCTCATAAAAATTAATTTTTCTATCTGAAATAGGATATGAAATGAGGTGTAAAAATTCTATTAAACATATATTACATTTATCATTATTTATTTTTAATTAAGATTTATGCTAATCTTACATTTCATCTAAAAAAAATTAACACTGCAAATTACGCCTAGATGTATTAATAATGTCTAATATAATTTAATTTTTACATATAATTCTAGAAATTTGTCTAAAAGTGTTTAATTTCTCATAAATAAATCTAGAAAAGCCTTATATTTTGAAGTGACATTAATTATGTCAGATTTTTTATTATTTTGTTTGATAAATGTCCGTATAAAAAGTCTCATTGTGTCATTTCTGTATTTTTGGGTAATAATTAATTATACTTTACAGCAATGTGACAATGAGATGTTTGTATCAGTTCCCACTTTCTCTCAGTAACATTTATAATTCTCGTAGAGTATATAAATTTTACTGTTACGTAAGTTTTTCAATAATAAAAATAATTGCAAATTATTAAGTCTATAGTTAAGAAAAATTCCACATATTCATTAATAATTTTAAAAGAGTGTAACTTTATCTGTTTAAGAATAACTTTCGATTGATTTTATTTATAAAATAACAATGTGTGTTTGATAAAAAGAATGTGTTTTCATATAAAATACTTTTCTAATAGAAATATTTATACTCATACCATTAATTTTTACCATTTACCATTACTGCCATTAGTAACGAAACCTGTCTCAGTAACCATGGTTGATAGATTATTAAATTAATACTTCACCATCCAAGAATTAGGCTGAGATTGGTACTTAAATTAGCTAAAAAAAAAGATCTCGATACTTTATATAATAAACTGGTAATGAAATAAGATATGGATGGAGAGTTGTTGAGTTTTAAATTGAGTAAACTCGGTTCAATACCTGTCAGATATTGTGAATACAATGCTGTAGAAATAATAATGAAAACATACATGCTAAGTTATTTAATTGGAAAGTCTTTCACTTTGAAAAGAGATGGAACTGTAAGCTCAAATCTAGTCGTATGATGAACTACTACTCATTCCAAATTAGAGGTATTGCAGTTTTAAGCTTTACCTGTAAGCATTATGTATTCAATGGTAGCCCTTTTTTAAAACAACAAAACTATTTACAATATTGTTAAATCTATTGCTCTCCATTTAGAAATAACTCGAACTCGCCATTTCAATTTCTTTCGATTTATCCCATATTTATACTATTAGTTTCACAATAGCATAATTGAGTAGTAATTAATAATAGTTGCAATAATTTGCTCTATATTTAGGAACAGTTCCAACTCTTCATTTCGAAAACAAGATATCTAACTCTCAACTGACTATGTACAAAGATGTTTTGTGCCGACAAAGAAAAAGTTTTAATATAAAAACTAATTTTCTACCCTGAAAACTCACAGCAAGATTTGCGCATATCTTATATTTCTTCAAAAAACATTTTTAAAAGTAATAACACAAGCTTTACTAATCTCATCTAGTTAAAATATAAAGCTTAATTTTCCAGATCCGAAGAAAGAAGCTCGTGATAGAGCTCTCCTCCGCACAAACACTAAAAACCCTAGAAGCTCACCTAAGACCTAAAAGCGTTGTAATACGGTCATTTGCGTTTCTAATTTCTCACTCTCTTTATAAAGAACCGAAGAATATACTTTACTTTAAACTCAAGTAAGGGCTCAAGTGCTTAGAAGTAATTACTTTGTTCTTTCTGGTAGAAGTAAAATTAAAACAGCGAATACTTTATTCCTTTTTTTTCCCTACGTCTGTTCTTTCTTTTCATTGTTGCTATGGGCTGTAACTAAAAGGTCTCCATCTGTAAAGTGAGATCTGTTTTAAGTTTACGTTTTCTATTGTATTTCTGAAAATGCAGCAGACACTAGAGGGTAGGGGGTAGACCTTTTACCTTCCCCATTTTCTGTTGTTTGGTCTCAGGAATTGTGGAAAAGGAGTGTAATTTGTTCTCAAGGAATTAAATAAAGTATGCATTGGTGATATGGAGAGAAAAAGATTGCTTTTGTGTTTGTGAGTGTGGTGGGTGTCAGATAAAAGATGGCTCATTGTAACAAAGTCAATTTCGTGTACCCATCAGAAAGTAAACAGAATAAGCCTTTTATTAAAAAATTCAATTATGTTTCTACAATCTGAGTATTTTTATTTTATATGTCTGCAACTTTTTAAATCAAGTACTTGGATTTCAGATTACAATATATAAGTATATGCATACTATTAACAACTTTTGTCCTTCTCATCAGCAATAATATACAAATAAGCTGCAATAAGTTGTGGTATTTAAATAAACTGCATTTCTACATGACATACAAATGTACAGCTATTATACTTAAAATTCATCACAGAGGGCATTTGGGATTATAGGAAACATTATTCAAAGATTTTAAAAAATGCAATATTTTCATCGTAAGAGTATCGTATATCAACCATATCATTTAATTTTTCTTATATGAATTTGAGAATGAGATGATTACTTTATATGAAAATGTATTTGAGAATGCTTAGTTATTGCTTACTGCTGTATTTATTAAATTATGTCCCGTTTTTTTAAACAATTCTTCATTTTAAAACAAATCTTATGTCATGCTGATTCAATTTATTTGTGCATCCAAAGAGCTCAAATGTGTAAATTGTACATTGAATTCTAAAATTTCATTTGAATAGAAAATGTTTCTCATAAAATTAATTTTTCAAATTTAATCATATATTACTTTTATACTTATTTATTTTTAACTAAGATTCATACTTATCTTGCATTTCTTCAGAAAAAAATTAACACTGCAAATTCCACCTAAATCTAATATACATTTAAATTTTGCATATAGAAAAAAATATGTCTTACAAATACCAAAGCTCCTAGAAATTTGTCTAAAAGTGTTTACATATGTAATTTCTTATAAATAAATCTAGAAAAGCCTTATATTTTTGAAGTGACATTTATTATGTCTGATTTTTAAATTAATTTGTTTAAATGTCCGTATAAAGTCACATTGTGTCATTTCTATATTTTTTTGGTAAAAATTAATTGTACTGTTCAGCATTGTCACAGTGGAATGTGTGTATCATTTCCCATTTGATTGAGATTTGAGTGAGATTTAAAATATCATTTGTAGTATATAAATTTTACTAGTATAAATTTTTTTTTTATTTAAATTTTACTCAAATAAATTTTGCTGTCTATAATTTGTGAAATTTTCCAATCTTAAAAACACAATCGCAAATTATTAAATGTTGTAAAAGAAAAATTCATCATATTCCTTGTTATTTAAAAAAATGTAACTTCATCTGTTTAAGCATAACTTTCTGATGATCTTATTTATGTAGTAACAATATGTGTTTGGAAGAGAATTGGTTTTCATGTAAAACCTACTTTTCTAATAAAATTATTTAAAGTTGTGTATACAAATACTTTATAATTTTCTAAACGCATTTCCAATAGTAAAGGTAGAAGTCTCACTAATCATACCTATTCAATTATGACATTTAAACTTCACCATCCAAGGACTAGACTGAGATTGATACTTAAATTAGCCAAAATTTAAAAAAAATGTCTTGTAATTTTATAAAACATTCCGGTAATAAAATAGCGATTGGATGGAGAATATGTTGGGTATTAAACTCAGTAAACTCGGTTCAATACCCATCAGACATTGGACAATAAAGAACTCTATTAATTTTGAAGAAAGACACCCTAAATCATTAAAAAAGAAAGTTCTTAACTTAGAAAAAGTAATGAAACTATAGCCTCAAATCGTAGTCCTACGACAAATTATTATTCATTAGAAATCATCAATCCATCATTCCTACTGGCATACGGAATAATACGCTTTCTAGATTCAACGGATTTACTGTGTCGATTGAACAGATTTATTGTGTGAATAGATTTGTCACATACGTATACTTTTGTGAAACTTAGTGCTCTCCATTTAGAAAGAGTTCTGTCTCACCATTTTAATTTCTTTCAAAAACAAGATATCGTAATCTCAACTAGCTAGGTGCAACAATTTTTTATATCCTAATATTTTTTAATATCCAAACAAAGAGAGTTTAAATATGAAAACTAATTTTCTAATCTAAAAACTCGCGGCAACATTTGCGCATATATTACATTTCTTCAAAAAAAACCTTTTCTAGAAGTAATAACACAAGCCTCATTAATCTTATCTAGTTAAAATATAAAACTTAATTTTCCAGATCCGAAGAAAGAAGCTCGTGATAGGGGCTCACTGTCGCCCAGACAGTAAAAACCCTGGAAGCTTACCTAAGACCTAACAGCGTTGCAATACGGTCATTTGCGTATCTAATTTCTCGCTCTCTTTATAAAGAACCGAAGAATGTACTTTACTTTAAACTCAAGAAAAGGACTAAAGCGCTTAGAAGTAATTACTGTTCTTTCTGATTCCTTTTTTTTCTCTTCGTCGGTTCTTTCTTTTCATGGTTGTTATGAGCTGTTCTTAAAGATCTCTATCTGCAAAAGAGAGATCTGTTTTAAGTTTACTCTTTCTATTGTATTTTTGAAATGCAGCGGACACTAGAGGGGAGGGGGGTTGGAAGATTTTTCCTTCCCTCTTTCCTAGTGTTGTTTGCTCTAGTTGTTCTTTCTGGTTTTTTTTTTTCTCTTCGTCTGTTCTTTCTTTTCATGGTTGTTATGGGCTGTATCTAAAAGATCTCTATCTGCAAAGAGAGATCTGTTTTAAGTTTACTCTTTCTATTGTATTTTTGAAATGCAGAGAGCACTAGAGGGGAGGGGGTTGGAGCTTTTTCCTTCCCTCTTTCCTAGTGTTGTTTGCTCTAGTTGTTCTTTCTGATTTTTTTTTCTTTTCGTCTGTTCTTTCTTTCATGGTTGTTATGGGCTGTATCTAAAAGATCTCTATCTGCAAAGTGAGATCTGTTTTAAGTTTACTCTTTCTATTGTATTTTTGAAATGCAGCGGGCGCTAGAGGGAGGGGGTTGGAGCTTTTTCCTTCACTCTTTCTAATGTTGTTTGGTCTCAGGACTTCTAGAAAAGGGGTTTAATTTGTTCTCAAGGAATTAAATGAAGTATGCATTGGTGATGTGGGGAGAAAAAGATTGCTTTTGTGTTTGTGACTTAGTGTAGAGGATGTCAGATAAAAGATGGTTCAGAAAAACAAAGTGTACCTTCTATTGTCAGAAAGTGAACAGAATAAGCCTTTATTAAAATATTCAATTATGTTTCTACGGTCTGAGTTTTTTTCTTCGTGTTACATATCTGAATCTTTTAAATCTAGTAATTGGATTTTTAGATTGCAAGATATAAGTACATGCAGTATTAGCAACATTCGTCTTTTTCTTTAGAAATTTACAAATTAATACAAATTCTTGCAATTTATTTTTTTTTTTTTTTTGTTATGATATTCCAGAAATATTTTTATAAAAACAAAAATTTTTCTGAATAAATAAACACAATCTAAGATGTATTTTTAAAACATATGCAATTTTTTTAGCATTTCAGCGCCTTAATCCTAATCACTATTTTCAAAATTTCTTTTTCTTTACTGGTACAACAGCCCTAAGGCAGGCCAAGGCGGGGATTCGGCAGGCCAAGGCGGGTGGGAGATTTCGAGTTAGGTGTTCTTTTCTTTTTCTAGTGTAGGTTGTCAGGTCTACACTCACTCAGTCTACTCTCACTAGTCATATTAGACTAGGACCTGCGATTTGAAGTGAATTTCGAACCATTACAAACATCCATGTCATTCTGAGACTCCAACCCTGGGACACCAAGTGCCACTCGTTCATCAATTCTTTGTCATTATATACAAAATGAATAGTTCTATAAAATTGAGATATTATTATCTACATATGAAAATATCAATATCATCTTTATATTAAAAGATCAAAATTTTATTTGATTGATATTTGTGGCTATCAAAGATATCAATCAAAAGAAAACTAAATGATTCTTGAAAAGAGTTTCGAAAACTTTAATCATTCATTTGATCAAGATCTTACGTCTGAATTTTGCAGGCAAAACTTTTTTCTATACATCTTTGAAGAGTTCAAAGAAAAATTAAAGCTACAAAAATATTTTTTTTTAACTTGAATAAATTGTAAATATAAATTTCAACAAAAGTAATTGTATTTATATTGATCTTGAATTTCTTCAGAACAAAATTAACAATGCAAATTCCACCTAGATGTAATATATCGTTTAATTTTGCATATGAGAAAAATCATGTCTTACAAATACCAAAGCTCCTAGCAATTTGTCTAAAAATGTTCACATATCTAATTTCTTATAAATAAATCTAGAAAAGCCATATATTTTTAAGTGATATTTATTATGTCAGATTATTTTTTTAATTTGCTTGTTAAATGTCCGTATAAAAGTCACATTGTGTCATTTCTATACTTTTTGGTAAAACTTAATTGTACTGTACAGCAATGTCGAAGCTGAATATGTGTATTCTATTTTCCATTTTCTTCTCACTAATATTTATAATTTATATTTGCAGTATATTAATTTTACTGTTGTGTAGAATTTTCCAATAATAATTTTTTTCAGAAATTATTAAGAGAAGATGCCAAAAAATGATTATACGATTTCTTTTTTTTTTTAAATTGTAATTTTATCTCTTTAAGAATAACTTTTATCACCCTTATTTATATAGTAATAGCATGTGCTTTTAAAAAAATGAGTTTTCATATACTTTTATAATCTTATTATTTAAAGTTACCTATGCTCATACATTTAATTGTTCAAACTCATTTCTAGCAATAACATAGCAAGTATCCCTAATAATTCTTGTTCGATTATTATATTTGAGCTTCACCATACAGGAATTAGACTGATATTTAAATTAACCAAAATAAAAAAATCTTGATACTTTATAAAAAATGTTGGTAAAAAATAGCTGTTGGATGGACAATTGGATTGTAAATTCACTAAATTCGGTTCTGTACGCGTCAGATGCTGGTGAATAAAGAGCTCTGGAATTAATTTTGAAAATATACATGCTAAATCATTTAATTGGAAAGTCCTTCTCTTTACAAGAGGAAGGAATTACAGTTTCTAATCCTTGCCGTATCAGGAACTATTATTCATTCCAAATTAAGCCGACACCTGTATTTTTAAGCTTTATGGATTCAGTGACAACTCTTTTTCCAAACAACAAATTTATTGTATCACTAGATTTATCATATATGTATACTATTGTAAATCGTATTGCACTCTATTTGGAAGAGTTCTATCTCATCATTATGATTTCTTTCGAAAACAAAATATCGTACTTTCAACTGGCTATGTAGAAAAATATTTGTCCCGGCAAAGAAAAAGTTTTAATATAAAAATTAATTTTCTAATCTAAAAACTCACAAGATTTTCGCATATCTTACATTTCTTCAAAAACATTGCTTGCAGTAATAACACAAGTCTCACTAATCTCATCTAGATAAAATATAAAGCCTAATCTTCCAGATCCGAAGAAAGAAGGTCGTGATAGGGGCTCACCTTCGCATAAAACTAAAAACCCTGAAGCTCACCTAAGACCTAAAAGCTTGCAATACGGCCATTTGTGTATCTAATTTCTCGCTCTCTTTACAAAGAACCGAAGAATGTACTTTACTTTAAACTGAAGCAAGGGCTAAAGCGCTTAAAAGTAATTACTTTGTTCTTTCCGGTAGAAGTAAAATTAAAAACACTGTGTACTTTATCCCTTTTTTTTCCTCTTCGTCTGCTCTTTCTTTTCATCTTTGTTATGGGCTGTAACTAAAAGATCTCTATCTGTAAAGTGAGATCAGTTTTAAGTTTATTCTTTCTATTGTGTTTCTGAAATGCGGCGGACACTAGAGGGAGGAGGGGGACAAAGCTTTTTCCATCCCTCTTTTCCAGTGTTGCTTGGTGTTAGGAATTCTAGAAAAGAGGTTTAATTTGTTCTCAAGGAATTAGATGAAGTATGCATTAGTGATGTGGGGAGAAAAGATTGCTTTTGTGTTTGTGAATTTGTGTTGTGTATGTCAGATAAAAGATGGTTGAGAGTTTTGTAGAGTAACAGAAATTCAAAGTCAAAACTTGTTACTTTTGTATACCCGTCAGAATTATTAATAATTGAATATTAATAATTGACTAATTGATAATTTAATAAAGTCTTATTTAGAAGACTTTATTAAATTATTCAATTTGTTTCTACTGTCTGAGTATTTTTTGTTTTACATGTCTGCATTTTTTAAATCCAGCAATTGAATTGTAGACTACATGATACAAATATATGCTGTATTAACAACATATTGATCCTTGTTGCCAGAAATAATATACAACTGAATATAAATTTCTACGATTTATTTTTCTATGCTCTGATATTAAAGAAACTTTTTATAATAAAAAGATTTGTCTGAATTAATTAGCAAAATCTAAAATTTATTTTTTAAAAAAAAAATGCAGTTTGTTTTAGCATTTAGAGCCTTAATTGCATAGTCAATTAGTGGTGAAGAAAACTTAAAGTGGACGTAGAAACGTAAAGCGAATGTAGAAACATTGCAAACATCCATGTAACAGATAGGACCGAAGCCTAGGGCACAGAACGCCAGAGAACTGGTCACTCGTTCATCAGTCACATGTCGCTATATATGTTAAAACGAATAATTCTATAAAGTTCAGATATTTCTAGCTACTTTATTTTTGTTAAAATATCAAAAATGGAAACAAAATGATTCTTGAAAAGAGTTTCGAAAACTTTCATCAATCATTTGACCAATCTTTGACGTAGCAACTTTGCAAGCATAAATTTTCTAAACATCTTTAAAGAGTTCAAAAAAAGAAAAGAACATTATTATCTTTATTTATTAATTTATTATTATTAGTCTTATTATATATAAATATTTTTGCTTTGATGAACTTTTTCCAATTTCTGTTGTTATCTGAAATATGAAATATTTGATGGCTAGGAGTCCATGATATACCTTAATGTATATGTTCATCAAAGTCTAAAATTAGGTCTGACATAAACATACAAACTCCATTTTTAAAAATATGAAAATATTTTAGATTGTTTCCATAATTAAATTGTTGTGAAAAGTTTAGAAAAATGTATTCTTTTTTTAAATTTGCCGGACATCTAATACTAGACATTTTATCCTGAGATAATTTACCATTCCAATGACAGACATGTAGTAGCTGAAGTATACACTGCATCAACATTTTGCTAATTCAGTTCGAAAGTGAGGGTAATATGTGTTAAGATTTTACATCGATAGTCAGGCTGGCTGGTGGATACTTAACGAGTTTCCCCAGTACGAATCTTTAATGTGAAGCAGTTATTAAAAACATCCTCCCGGGAAATACTTCCCGGTAGAGTTTTAAAACTAAGCATCAGCCCCACCAAAGTTCGACAAAAGTTTTCAACTTATAGAATTATTATCGTGTACAGAAGCTGTTGTTGGATTTCGAAACAAGCACCGTTTATTCAGACGGATACACACACCACTCCGAATACCGCTTTAACAATTTGTTCCCAAAATATTCTTGTTCACAATTTGACAGCAAACTTAATCAGCAACTTGAAGTATGCTCGAGGTTATGAATGATTTTCGATGTCCATTGTGAGATGTACGGTTAAATAAAGATTTTTACTAATGTAATACAAATATCTCAGTAAATACTCAAATTAAAATGTAAACATCAATCGTAAATTAATACATTAAATGCATGAATATTTAGTGTAGAAAAATTAGATCTCAATGCATTTCTCATAAGAAGATGTTAGATAAAATATTTTGTAACACGATACGGTTGCTAATTTTGAATCTAAAAGAAATAAACCAAATATTGTTGAAAACACCCCATTTTGAAATATTTTACTGGTGTTAAACTTTCTTTTTTTACCATCTTAAGAAATTTAAAAATTGCTTCTCATTTTGTTATGTTTTTTTCACACATTTTGAACAACGCTAAATTGAAAAAAAAAAAAAAAATCTGAAATTAAATTACCTGGAGAATATTAATTAAATGATTATTTTTCTAGAGAAAAAGAAGTAAGAAATAAGAAAAAGAACATTAAAGACATAAAGTAACTGTCGAAAAACATTTTACTTTTTTTTTTTTTTTGTCTTTCTTGTTTAAAAAGTTACAATGTATTAAATGCTAAGAAAGAATTCCACTAATATTAAAGTATGCATTTTAGATACATTGCTTGGACAAAATTTTAAAATCCGTTTTTTGAAGAATATAATCATAATAAAAATTTTTACAGAATTTAAATACCATTTAGACGTGTAAATATGTTTATCAAAAAGTAAAAAAAAAAGTACATAATGATTTTTTTTATTTGAATTGCAAAAAGCAATATTATATTAATCATAAAGCTTCTATTAATATAAAGCAATATTATATTAATCATAAAAAATTCTAATTATTGAGAATATTTTTTAATAACGTAGTCTATCCCTACATATGGCTAACTAACTACATATAGTAACTTGCATAGCTATCTTGAAAAAGAATGTTCGAACCTACTTCTGGCTTTCATTGTAATTATTACTTTCACACTGGAAGAGATTTGAGGATGATAGTAACAAAGTATGTAAAGCTTTGGCATTGATAGTCAAACTGCATTGTAGGGACTTATCGATTTTCTCTCATACTAGACGCAAATGCAAGTAGCTACCTATAAATGTACTAGAGGGTAGTAGACCTCAACTCAAAGCCTGTCGGTGGACTTTGCGAAACGCACAATATGAAGGCCTGACTATAAAAATAGAAAAAATTACAAATCGTTCGTTATTTATTGCTTTTGATCAACTAAGAAAAATGTAATGTATTTTTAAAATATATGCAAAAAAATGTGGAATTTTATATAAAATATATTTTTATAGGATATTTTGTTAAATATTATATAAAAATTATGTACATTTACAGTTATGTTATATCTTATAACATTATTACTGAAACTGAATTTAAAAATGAGTAGTCTCACAGCTTTCATCGTTTATTTTTAATTCAAAAATAGAAACATAATAAAATCTCATAGACGTATGAAAATAAAAAAAAAAAAAAAGTATTATTATAAAAAAGTACCAAAAAAGGTATTTCATATTTGAGACAGAAAAAAGTTCTCGCTCTTTTTATCGATATCGTTTTCTCTATTGTTTAAGGCCGAATTAGATATCCATTTTCATTCTTTAAAAAGAATGTTGATTTCTGATACGAATATTTTTTTTTTAATATTTACAATAATACAAATCCGATCAAGCAAATTATCAAAACTAGTAAACTGTGTTACTTTTTTTTTTTTCCTTTGTTATCATTTTTTTTTAACTTTTGGAAAATAAAACTTATTTATATGTTGCTATCTAAAATAAAATTTTAATTTAGTGTCCATAATTAAAAATTCTAATAATGGACTTGATTTATTTTAAGCAATTCGCTACCTATATTCAACCTTTCTTTGCGCTGAACTCGATAGAAATCGACATTCTTTAAAAGAATTGAAGTGGACATCTAATTCGGAATTGAACGACAGTGAAAACGATATCAATTAACAGAGTAAGGATATATCAATATTTTTACTCCAATATTGAGCACTTTTTTGCACGAATGTTTTTTCATACATCTATAATTTTTTTTTGTTTCTATTTTTGGAATGAAAAACAAATTATAAATTGTAGGTGAGCGATTCTATAGCGGTAGGTGATTGAGGTGTTTATTTAATAAAATTATAAAATATGACGTAAATGTTTGTGTTTAAATGTTTCTTAATGTGTTAAATATTTATTAATTAATACACAAAATGTATTATTTAATATTAAAGGAAATGCAATCCTGTGAAGAGATATAATATTCTACTTAACTTGTTGAGCACTTTTAAATCTGGACCACGACTAGTGGATTAATGTTGGTCATTGAACAATTTTTGGAAAGTTTATTAGGTTCAAATACCAGCATTTCAGCGTCATAATGAAGAAATATTGACATTTCCAACTCGTACTCTAAGCCAGGTTTACCTTAAGGGCCACGCTGACTCCTCTACTGAGTCCCTAGGGCCGAGACCTAGTTTTCAATATCTCTACTTCTCAATATCAAACATAATATATTATATTTCTTATCATTTTAAGACCAGCTGTTTATTCAATTTTAATAATTGGGTGATCCTCCAAATCAAAATATAAACAACTAGGGTCTGTTCGAAGACTTGTTCAAATAATTTCTCATGAAGTTGTATTTTTAAACATTATATTTACTTCAATATTAACTAAATCCTCGTAACTTTATCCACATTATAAATTTTCAAAATTTATTTTGATTCTTCATAGGAAATTTCTTTTATTCTATATATGATTCACTAGCTGGAGTAAATCGCAGTCCTTTTGATTTCACTGAAAGTGAATCTGAATTAGTATCTAGATTTAATGTAGAATATACTCATCATACCAACATACTGTAGTTTTGAATTACGTGCAAATATTAGTTTCGGAGCAAGTCGTCGAATGAGGTAGCTACACTCGCAATTTCGGTTGGTACTCACTAGCATTATTTGTTTGGTACTTACTAGTCAGAGACATGTCGCGGTGGAGTAGGCGGAGAGGCGGAATTACTCAAAAAACGCTAATTATGTTTGGTTAATCGAAGTATACAATATTTTGTAGCGAGAAGCAACACTAGTAATAGCTGTAATTTTCGACAACCGCAAACAATTTTTAGTGGAAAGTTACAGCACGTGAATCTCTTTAATCATAATTATAAAGTTTAATTTCATTATTTGAATTACCTATGTACGTCACATATTTTAAGTTTTAGGGGCACATATCATATCATTAATTAAAGTTGAAATGTTCAATTTCAATATGAATGTCAGTTATTTTGATTCTTGAAGGGTGGTTAGTAAAAATAACTGATAAAATTTTTTTTTGGTATAATTTACTTACATTGTACAATATAACCAAAGTAATCTGTGGCAAGACGGATTGATAGTGCTCGCGGGCCATAGTTTGAAGAAAAAAAAATAATGAAGAAAATAAATAAACTGGTAGAATTATTATGGATTTTAATAGATTTTTATTAGATTTTTATGGACTAGTACAATTTTTTATGAAGTCTGGTACAATTATATACAAAAAATGTGGATATAGTGTAGCAGGACCCTGAACACACCTTGAGCAGAAATATTCTGAATACTCTTAATAACGCTGATTCTGCTATTTATTTGTTCTTATAAAGACGAATGACATTCATCAAATATATGGTGTTCTAAAACAACAAAAAGGTTAATTGAAATTAAATAAAATATCATCTATACTCTTCTTCTCCTTCATTGAGCAACAGCCCATAGTGGACCAAGGCCATCTGCTTACTGGCATTATGATCCAGTACTTTACATTATAATAATGATTCATCCATAATTTACATTAGGATAATGATTTATCCATACTTTACATTATGATAATGAGTGATACTTTAAATATGATATGCATATAAGAAAAGTTATCAGTTAAACAAATAATAGTATAACATTAAAAAACTAAAAGGATCCATGATGTGGTTTATATTTATTCTTAAATTCTATCTAGAATGTTATATTTCGTTTAAATGGGATATTAAATTTCTGAAGAAATATATTTCGCAAATTCGAAAGCTATATTATTATATATATGATAAAATGCACCTGTTTCAATGCTTCCAGAAAAAAATATTTCACAACAATAATTTTCTTACAATCCAATCATTTTCCCCATTATAATGAGTATAGAAAACTATACAGAAATAAAGTATATATAAATTCTGGAACGTCTAAGAGGGAAAATGTGCTCCGTCTTGAACAATAAACGAATCTGGATTTTCTAGTTTCTTTTGTTCTTAGTTGAACTGAAACTAGTTCTAACTAAGAGCAGAGAAGACACAGAAATTTCAGTTTTCCTTTGAACTAAAAGAAGAAAAGTAATGGGAAAAATTTGAAGAGCAATTTCAAAAACTTTTTGTTTTAAAGCGAAAAATTTCTTTCCATAAAAGAAACACTTTAAACTGTACTTTATTTTATATAACCTTACTAAAAATAGTAATATGGAAAAAGACATGCTTTACTCGGTGAAAAATTCGAAGGTAATAGGCAGTAAAATGGCTGTAATCAATAAAATAACAACATAAAAATTTTCTAATTATATTTTATGATAAATGGATATTCTCAAAATGTTAGATTATAGTCATTTTTCTTTTTTTACTTTCGCCATTCATCCCATTCCTAATTAATTATAGTTGTTCGAATTTTCAAAATGTCTGTATGAGTGTTCCAGTAATAGATTGTTCAATTTGATTACCTGAAATTTTACACAAAACTATATATTTTACAACATATATATTTTTTTCTAAACTGGGATTGTTACGTTATATTTTATATAAATTATGAATAGATTATTTTTACTTATTCAATGCCTTGAACGAAAAAAAACTAGATAATTGTGTTCTTCTAGATCTATCAACAGCTCACTGATGTTCAGAAAAATAACTCCATTTTCTTATGCTGTTGGCAAAATGGATGGTTTGACAGAGAAAGTATGTATCAAACATATAGTTAGATTACGATTCTTGAACCAGATTTAATCTTAGCAATTAGCGAAAGGGATAAGAAAGTGAAATGCTTGACTTTTATGTATTAATCTAAATTTGTTTCCCAATAGAGAAAGAATTTCAAAACGATTGAAGTGTAACATAAAATTTATCAGGTATTTTGAGGAATGAATTTGTTTACATAAAGTTGCTGTTGGTCTCTAAATAAGGAAATTATAAGTTCTGAGAAGGTCTATCAAAGTACGATACTATGTTTTGTGTCATGCAATAGAAAAGAGCCATTAACGTTTTGTAAGAAAAAATAAAAGCAAATACAAAATATTTGGCATCCATCCTGGCAGCGTTGAAACCCTATCATGGCAGCATATCAACCATTTCGTGGCAGCGTAGCATCCATGTTGTGGCAGTGTAGCATCCATATTGTGACAGCGTAGCATCCATTAGCATCCATATTACGGCAACGTACCATCCATATAATTAAATGAAAACAGCATAGCATCCATCTCCAATTCCTTCGCTTCAGTTGAAAAATGAAACGAAATTGACCTCATATTATCCAATATTTGAAAGCAAATACAATAAAAACATACATGATAAAGCATATTTCGAATTTCCCTATAATGAATATATTTTATCCTACATATTTACCATTGGAACTTTGAAATAATGAGTAGTATGCGGTTAAGAATTTTTGAAAATTATTGTTAATCTGTATACAAACAGTCTTCTCAAGGGGAAGTTTTATAAATATAAAGGGGGGAGAGGGAAGAATTAGAAAGTTTATCTTGGCATTTGTTTACAAATGAATCTTCAAACTATAGTTCTAGATATTACATCTGTAAGTCAACTTGTGAATTAAAACTATATGATGAGCTTATCAAAAAAAAATTTTAAACACCATTGTGATTAACGTAATATGATATAAAATAAAAAATAAATTGTTTGTGGATCAGTTAAAATTTGTTGCAATGAGGCTCACAAGTTTTACGAATTAGTCATTTTTAGATGAGGCATAAATTTAACGCCTAGCCTCTTAATCAGTAGCTTTGATGAAATCAAAAATGTGGATTTTGCAAACAATAAGGTTTACTATTGCTTAGAAAATATTTGTCTTTTGGAATTTGAAAAAATGGATGCAAAACAAATACATCAGCAATTTTACTATCAAGTTCTGAGAAGTTTAGAAATTAATATTAAATGTAATTACAAAAGAAATTATTTGCATTGCCACATTCCCCATATTGCTCCAGTCTCTAATTCTCTGATTACCTTCTCGAATTACAAAGGAGACTAAAATAAGAATAACTCGATATATGCTTTTTAAATATTTACAATCAAAGCAACTGGATCAAATTCTGTTTTCTACAAAAATGAAAGAATTTATTAGAAAAGATTTTAAAGAATTTTTTTTTCCATGTTTTATAAGCATTGGAAGTTCTATTACGAATCGTAAGAATTATTTTAAAGTAAAAAAAACAATTTTATACTTCTATATTAAATGATTTTTTTCTTTTGATTTACTCATTATTATATTTTTATTTATGCATCAAAAAGCCTCAAAAGGTTTTGAAAATAACTTTCAGTTTGGATAAATCTTTTTCGAAACAAGACTTTTACTTTAGTAAAAATAAAATGCGTTTAATACCGAAACATAATCATTTTGAATATCCTGTCTAAATATATCTTCAATATATTTTGAATTTAAAGGTAATGACAAAATAAAACAAGTTTTCAATAAACAAATGTGCAGGGGCATTGAAAATATATTATTTCACAATTTGTACATTTAATATCTATTATTTTGTATTGAAATTGGAATTTAGTTTTTCTTTTCTTAAAATTTGCTAAAGAAATTTAAGTATTTTAAGTATCTGCTTTAGAAATAAACATAATCACGATTTATTCTTTTACTGAGTAAATTTAATCAAAAGAATATTTAAAAAAAATAATACTAAAAATTAATAATGTGCATCATTAAAAAAACATTAAATATCTTAAATATAAAAATATAATTATCTTCATTAAATATCTAAAAAACCAAAAAAAAAAAATCATTGATTTATTTAGTTCTAAAAAACAATTTCTTTTTTTCACAATAATGATGTCTAAAGTTATTAAAAAATAATCCCTTATAAGTGTTCTTATAGAGATTAAATGTTTTCCTTTAGAGATTTCCTTAAAATGCATATTAGCATCGTGAACATATTAATTTGGTTAATAAAAATCATCACCTTAATTAAAAATCATTTTAATCTTTACTCTTTGATCTAATTTTAATTAATCATTAAAATTACAAATGAAACAATTTATTATATACTGATATTCATTAAGTCAAGATAAATGGTAAAAACAAAACAAAAGAAGAAACAAAATACTAGAAATAAACAAAGGATTGAATTCCCTTTTTATATTATTTTCTTCTTTTTTTTTTTTAAATTGGTTTTTCGTTTGTACTTGAAATTGTTAAAAGTTTTTTATTGCTTAAAATTTTTATTTTTAGGTATTCGTTAAGATAACAATAGTTCCTTCAATAAATAATATTTCGTATACATTTTTAAGTTCTATTTTAAAACTTTGGGGATGGAAATAATCATGCATGGCCATGTACATTTTTTATTATTTAACAATAGCATTGTTAACGGATAAGTGTAATGGCTAGATCATTGGGATTCTGGACAAAAAGAGTTTTCTATTTATAGACAAACCAAATCATATTCTATTTTATAGAATCATTTTCTCTTGTTAATCATGCTAACTTTGTAACATTCATCATAATGCTTATTATCTGGCATTATTTTATTATCTTTCTGAATAACAACAGATTATAAAATAAAAGCATCCAATTATATGCATCAAACTATATTTGCAATCCAAATTAATTTCTATTTTCAGCAAGAATGAAAAGATTTCTTAGAAAAATTAAATTTTTTTTAAACAAGCTTAACACATTGAATATTCTATTCTGATTCATAAGGGAATAATTTCGAAAGTTATAATAACAGTTTCAAGCTTTTTTTCCTTATATTTTTTTTTTCATATACTC
Organism: Caerostris extrusa; assembly: GCA_021605095.1. Lineage (NCBI taxonomy): Eukaryota > Metazoa > Arthropoda > Arachnida > Araneae > Araneidae > Caerostris > Caerostris extrusa. Next base: position 41,918 of record BPLR01005415.1, on the reverse strand, counting down.
ATTATTTTGTATATGTATGTCGCAACAAGCCTCAAAATATTTTGAAAATAAATTTACATAGATGTTTTTTTTAAATAAATAATGAAAAAAATATAATACAAAAAAATATTTCTAATAGTAACAAATGGTATATATTTCTAATAGTATTAAATTTAAATTGATGTAAAATGTAAAGTAGTAATGATTAAAATCAAATTATAAAAAAAAAAATCGTAAATTTATGTTTTAAAATATAATTTCTTATCTTTTTCTTAAAATGATGAAACTTTTTTTAATTTCGTCATTTTTTTTTTTTTTTTTTTAAATTGATTTAGTTTATATTAAAATTTTTTAGCAGATTTCTTTTTGCTAAACAATGTCATTTTTATTCATTCGTTAGATATTAGTAATTTGAAGTTATTGTTTCCATTTGAATTTAGGGAATTATTCTTAAGGAAAAAAGAAAACATCCACAAACATACATATGTGATTATTTAATAATAGTATTCTTAATGGAGCTACGTGATAGATAGATCATTGAAATCGAAAAAAAGAAAACTTACTTCAAAACAAGACAAAAAAAGTAGAGCTTATTCTTCTGTTGCGACAGCAAATTTGTAGATTGGTAAATCTTCCCATTAAGCTCCACAAGGCAGGTAAGAGATGTAAGAATGTTATCCTATGAGGGTTTGTTCAAAAATGTATTGGTTAAGTATTGGTGTGCAGTATATGTATAATATGTGTCCCAACATAATTGTCATGTAACTTGACAAGTTTGCAGGACAAAATGCTAAATTTGCAACGTACCTGCCTTATGTTTTCAGACCTTGAAAACAAGTATAAAATTAATATGAATATGAAAAGGAAAAACATAGTAACAACATTATTTAAAAATATTCTCAAAATATAGAGCAGGTGAGAATTCAGACTTATTCAAAACTGATAAATTTTTAGAAAAATAATTAATTTTTTTTTTGTAATGCAAGATTTTGAATATTGAATGATGGAACAAAACAAATTTTAAAGTATTAGTTAATATTTTAATATTTTTAAGAACTAATTGATAGTAAATAATTTATAGATTATTTACGGATCATTTGGACACATGAGTTGCATTAGAAGCTAAATGTTAAATTTGTTTATAGTTTTAGCAAATTCTTTTACCTCTTCTATTAATATTAAATTAAAAAGGAAATTTATACAATTGCACATATCCTGCTGTGCAATTTGAATCTGCATAAAAATCATGTTATTTAAAGAAGATGTTAAAATAATTGTATTCTTGCTTTAAGTGAGATAAAAATCAAATTTCTCTTCTATCTTTATATGTAAATATCATCACCTGACAAATGGCCTGCAAAACCCTTTGCCAAATTCCTCGCATTAATTTGTCACGAAAAATCTCTTTCTATGCTAATTTTTTTAGTGATTAAAGACGAATATATTTAATTCAATGGTAAATTAAGGTAAAAAAATATTTGAACCTGCTAATCACAAAAGAGTAATACACCTTGTTTAGTCCAAGACAAACAGTTAAATATTTAAATATTCATTTATTCTAATTATTTGACTCGAACATGTACACCAAATCATTCTTCCCTAATTTCCCAGTTTCTAATTTCCCCTTATTCTTTCCTTATACATATATCCCAATTACCACAGAAAAATCAGTCTGTTTAAATACATCATTAGGTAGTAGCATTTATAATTATAGTTCGTAATGATTCTTAAATTGCTCTTTCTTACCGTTTGATATATTATTGTTTATTTAGTGTAAAATAATTGTTCTTTTCATGAATAAGAAAAATCAAATTTTTTTACAAAATTAAGTTGATTCATGCATTGGAATATAATGAATTAAAATGCTTTAAAATCATATTCCCATTATATAATTGTTTAATCTCAAATATTTTTAAATTATGTTACCTTCTTTATGATTTAAGTAGAATTAACATGATTATTATTAAGCATTAATATAATTATTATCCAAAAATGAAAATAATCTACTTGAAAACAAACAAATATTGATCAATATAAAATGTTTAAACAATTATTGTAGGTACTAACTGCTATGTAATTTATTGTATCATCACTAATTTCTGTATTTTATTACTGCTCTTTTCTATTCATTTTCATTCACATCATTATTCATTCACTTTAATTGTTTCAAATCATTGTAACTTACAGATTTGTTTAGATTGCATATGAAATTAAAACCCAATAAGATTGCTTTAGTCCTCACTAAAAAAATTGATGTATTGGTCAATTGATACAAATTTGTATCGAGACTTCATATAATTGTTTCAGTAATTGTTGTGAAGAAAGTTAGATGAAAGTTGATTGATGATGAGCTACTTACATTATAAATGAAAATGTATATATTTTATAAAACTTGGAAGTTTCTATAGGGGGAAGCAGTCATTGATGGGACCAAACTAAAAACAGCATTACAGTCCTTCTCACGTTTAACTATTAGACGATGTTATGAGGATTATGAACACAAGTTTCTTTGACCTAAATCATTCGTCTTTAGAAAATCTGATGAATAGCAGATTCAGCGTTACTCAGAGTCCTCTAAAGAAACTGCTGTATTAACCTTCCCATTTTTACACCACAGTTTTGAACGAGCAGCCTAAAGAAAGCATTTGGAAGGTACGCACCTTCCTATCTGGAACTGAAAAAAAAACTTTGGGCGAGCAGCGCAGAGACATATGGCACAAAAGGAGAGTTGTGAAAAACCTCTTTATAATAGGCCAACTCAATCGTTCTCGTACTCACATACGTATGGGGTTTTACCCGTTTTATGAAACATAAAGGAAGAAGTAAACAACCTACAAGTTTATCGTTAGCCAGATCGCATCACTTGTCATTTTGAAACACGATCTTTTATTCGTAATTTTAACAACTTATTTCCACTCTGCTCTCGATTAACAGTAAATAATCAAAAATATGTACTCGTCGAGGAATATTTTAACCATGCTCTTGAAATATAAAAATTAAAGAAATATTTAAGAAAAATATTTTAAAGTTGACTTAAGGAAAAATTGCTATACTTAAGTCAACATTAAAATATAAATAATAATAATAACTTTTTTTCTTTCTAATGCAGTTGGCAAACACTTAGACAGTTTGGTCTTATATGCCTTAAGGCAAGCGCTGCACAGACGTTACTCACTTTGCATTACCCAGGGGGCGCGTGTAACTTGAAGATACGCCACGGACACTGGAGTAACAATGCCCCCGCAAAGCTCTACGATCCTATTAGACCTGGACCTACGGTTTAAAGTGGATTCGAACCACTACAAACATCCATGGCACTGCCGGGACTCGAACCCGAAACCTGTGGTACCGAGCGCCAGAGCGCTAGCCACTCGGCCATTCAGGCCCCACATTAAAATATAAATAGTATAAATAATAATAATGATATGTCTTAATAAAATATATATTAATAATAATATAATATAAATAAAAATAATTAAATATTATTGCTTAATAAAATATTTTGTCGTAATAAATACATAAAAATACCATTTTTCAGCTGGAAGAAAAATAATATTAAAAAGAATCATTATAACAATATTCGGTAGAAACGAAACCAATTTTGGAGAAAAACACAGAGGATGAAAGAGAAAGGATTCAATTCCTTTTTTTTTTCCAAGAATTTAGTTTTTTATTTATTTTTGTTTTTATTACCCATGCCGTAAGTCACAATTACATTTAATCAACTAATAGTGTAGAGTATCTTGTTACATTTATTCATTTAATGATTCATTAGAACGACTTCAAAGAGAAAGAAAAAAAGTGATTTTCATTTAGGTGTTAATATTAACCAATTAACGAGTTCCTGGTACTAAAAGCCCTTTAAGACTTTTACTTTAAATGGGACAATTAATTTATACTAAAAGAAACACTTTTAGCAAAGTCTCTAAATGAAAACATTTTGTGTTTATTTTAATATTAATAAAATTAATATATTAAAGTGATAAAATATATGAAATTATTTTTAAATTATGTAGGTAAATGATTTCTTTATTCTTTGAAATTAGTTAAATTTTATGAGGATACACAAATATTTTAGTTTAATGAAATGTAGAGTATTATAAATTAAGTTTATTAAGACAACATATGAAGTGTATTATAAACTAAAAGTGTATTATAAAGTAAATTTTTGAAGCGTATCATAAATTAAATTTTTCAATATTATTTTGTAAATATTCTTTTGATAAATCTATAAAGGAAAGCAATAGATCTTGTTCGTATTTATTTATAAAGCAGATATTAAAAATAGCTAAATTTCTTAACATAGAATATGTTAAAAACTATTTTCAGTTAAGAAATTTGCATATATTTCTTGAAATTTTTTTCAGAATTTAAACATTCTTTACTAAGAATATTTAAATTCTAAAATTTCAGAAATATATGAAATACATAAAATATAAATGTAAATAGGACACTTAGATATTATAAAATCCTGAATTTGGCTAATCTTGTCTGAAAACTTTTAATATAAAATGAATTCAAGATATTCAGAGGAAAGAGTTTAAAATATGTTTGTGTAATCCATGTTATTTTATTTATTAACCGGCATAATTTTGTTTTTAAGAATAAACACTAACAAAATATATTTTCAAAACCTTTTGAAATTGGTTGTTACATGTAAATTTGAAGTTTTGAGTACATAGAAAAAAATTGAAATAGAAGTATGAAAGTGCTGTTTGTTATTTTAAAAATATATCCCTTAGAAATTATAACAGAACTATCAAATGATTCTAAAATATTAAAATAAATTATTTAAAATATTTTAACAAATCTTTTAATGTTGCCGTCATTAGATCTGGGCACAGTAGTTTCAACTTCATAATGTATATATATATATATATATATATATATATAATAGAGAGAGACGGAGAATAGATATAGATTCTTTTATTTCGGTCTCGTTGCTATCCAGAAAATTAATTCAGATAGATTGGGTCAATATGGGAAATGATAAAATACAGTTTATTTGGTAATTCGCAAGGAGCAGCGAACCCATAAAAGAGTGCTTTATTTGGCACTGTCTATAAAAAGATAATCACATGCCTTGGAAAACGGTTGTTATGACTGTTGCGTAATAAACTGTTTAAAGAAGATACTGAAAATATTTAAGTTTATTTTCACATTCTAAGCAAAGAATAATTAAATTCAAACACATCCAAGATAATATTAAATGTATAAAATATGGTAAAGGCCCGACTCTTTTTATACTTGTATGTAACCTTTTAATGTAAATTGAATTCAAGATATTCACATATATAATCTTGTTCCATCGCCAATAATATTCCATCGCTTGCTTTTAAAAAAATGCTGATATGTTTTTTTCAACTAGTACGTATAAATTCTCTGATGCTCAATTATTTTATAAGCCAAAAAATATTAACTAAATCAAATATTTTATAAGCAAACTAAAAAAAGTTTATAAGCTCGTGTATTTCCTCCCAAAGAAGAATGAGTCTGTCGTCTCGAGTCTTACTGAAAGTTTGTTATATAGAGCAATCTTAGATATGTATTTTCCGAACGTCACGTGAGTTTTGAAGTGATATTTGAAAGTTTCGAGATATTAATTAATATTTTGAAAAAATGACTCCATAAAAATAAAAATTTTGCTTCTGTAAACTCGTGACAAAAGTTTTTGCTATTCAAAAAGTGCCGGAAATAATATTGAAGAAACACTAGTGTGGACTATTGAAAAATTACTGCTTTAAAAATTGCGACCTTCTAACTTTTTATCTACGATCTATTGAACTTTTTTCACCATTTTGAATAATAAACGTTCAGCTTATAAGAACAGTTTTTCATAAATAACACAACGCACAATTTTTAATTTCCCAAAAGATAATGCCGAATTACTCCTATTTATAGCTTTTGGAGACACCATGAATTAATTCATGTGAAAATTTTTTTTTTTTTTTGGATTAACAAATTTTTTATATTACCTTATATTATTTTATGTTAAAAATAGTATATTTGCGATTTCGTATATCTGTCGACAGACATTTTATTGAGATTCCCCCGTTGTTTTACAGACATTTGCGTTTTTAATAATAACCAAGAGATGGCCGATGTGCTGCAAGCTATTCCTTGTCAATTACCTATCATATTTGCTTTCCCTTTTTTTTTTTTAAGTATGACTTTTTATGATGATCACTATGGCTCAAAGCAATCCAAATAGCAAAATTTATACTTCTATTTCTACAATAAAAAATCAAATATGATAATAACTTATTGATCATAGTTTTCAAAATGCGCATTTTTGATTTCAAAAAATTTAAGATTTTAATTTCAGTTTTTGAAACAAATTGCATTTGGAAAACAAATCTGATGATTTTAGATACTGTTAAATTGAATACATCTCCTCAGTTAATTAAAACGAATTCTATCGACATAAAACCTATTACAGAACTTAAAATCCTGTCATTGTATAAATTTATTTAATGTTATCTATAGACCGAAAGCAGCTAATTGTAGATTGCTTGGTTACTCATTGTTGGACCCGGATTTCAAGAACGCAAATGTGTTTACTTTTCATTTTATTAAAGTTGAGTTCATTTCATTTGTCAGAGATCTTTTCTTTGAACACATTCTGTGGATACAAAGTTTCATCTAGATCACTCCTACAATCATCAACTGAAGGTGATGGGCCTCATACTTTGTGGGATACGAAATTAACTGTAACGCACTGTATATGTGGCAAGATATCTTCCTCACGTTTATGTTCACTAATCATTCTATTAAAATTTTGACATCATTTTAAGAGCCAGTAACCTTTTACTTGGAACTTATTATGTGATTAGTTCAGATTTAACATACTTAAAAATTTGTAATGCTATATATGTATATATAAAGGGTGAATGAAGAACTAAAAGTGTATTAATTTCATGGTTAATATAAATATATGTGAACTTTTCCAAAACATAGAGAAAGAACAATAAAGTAAATAGAGAAAGAATGATCCCTGAAACCTTTTTAAAACATCGGCGCCCCTCCTTTTTCATTTATATATTATACGAACCACTCACTGAATGGGAATGGGAAGAGGGCACCGCTTTCATGAGAGACTGCCTCCCAGTGAGGCAGTACTTTTATAGGAGATTGCCCCGCTTTTATAATAACTCTCCAAACTTTCATGCCATACTTCTCCTCCAGGAAAAAACCGGAAATCTCACACCAGACACCCTGATAATCGAGAGACTCTTTAAACATTGTATAAAATTGAACATTGTATCTTTAAACATTGTTATATTTACCCCAAGCTTGATTGTTTATGGCAGCAGTAACTATAATAAATCCTATAGAATTCAAATCTGAATCTTCCTTTCCTCCTCTTAATCCACGTTACTGCCAGGTTGTGAGTCAGTCAAATTTTATGCTTTATTAGGCCATCCATTGTACCAATAGGATTATAAAATCCTACAATTTCCCAAACATCAGTGGATGGATGATAAAGTCAGATCTAGTTATTATTTACGGAACTAAAATGGGTTACAACAATCTTTTCTTCAATCATTAAAGAAAATAAAGAAACAAACCTGATTCTAAAAGATTATCTTCCTTTTTTTTGTAGTTTTAAGTTATCAAATTGAACAATCTGTTGTTCTAAACTCTTGCGAACTATCTGTAAGTTTAAATATTGAATTTGAGAAATGCTAAAGGTAAAAAAAGGGAAAAATGATTACACATTTTAATAAAAAATCATTTAAATAAAAGTATAATTAAAAAAATTATATCTGCTATTTTTTTTTTACCACCACCTTTGCTTGCTTTGACTTTGGAATTTTTTGAAGCAGCAGGCAAAACTTGAACTTTATATCTTATTTCTGTTTCTAGTAAGGGTTACAGAAAATAAAGGGTTGCTTAAAGAGTTTCCTTAATGGAAGGAATTCTTTGCTTTAAAATAAAGAAAAAGTTCCTAAAATTCCTTTTCAAGTTTTGTCATTCCTTTTCTTCATTTGGTCCAAGATATGACTGAGATTTCTAGGCCTTTTATGTTTTTAGTTAGAATTCCTTTTAGTTCAACAAAGAGCTGGAAAAAACTAGGAATTTCAGCTTCTTTTTTTTATTCAAGATAGAGCACATTTTTTTTTCCTCTTAGGCAATCAAGTACTGAAGTACATTTTATGCATAGTTTTCTACAGCTATTATGTAGTTGAAAAAGCAATGGAATGCATAAAAATGATTGTTTTTGAAATTTTTTTCTGAAAACGTTGAAAAAGGCACTTTTTTTTTTTTTAAACATATATAAACATCGCTTTTAAATTTTACGATGTAATTTTTTCAGAGATGTAGTATTCCACTAAAAGGAACTATAACATTCATATTTAAAAAAAAAAATGGAACTACAAATCATATCATGAATAATTGTAATTGTTTAAATTATACTGTTATTTGTCAATCCGATAATTTTTCTTTGTATGTCTTTTTAAAACGAATGTAAAACTGTAGAGTCAAAATCATATTGTAGAGTACTCATGATATTTTATTAAGTTTAATTAAAGTATGTGGAATTTTTAGAATGCCAGACATATTTATATGTCATCCACCATTAGAAAGCATATAACTTGCAGATTAAGTGTGCAGTGTGACTGGCAGAAATTCTTCTACGGCATACCCGTTTTTCTAACACAATGCTTGACTTATATACCTAAAAGAGACATTTGGAGTGCTAGAATCATATTCATCTTCTCCAGTAGCCCACCATAAAAACTTTTGCACAATGAATTTTTAATGAGTATCTCTAGCTTAGAAACGAAAGTTTTTGAACCAGACAACAGCATCATAAAACCAGATCTCCTTGGCGATGCATCAATTAAATTATTAAGGCAAGAAGATAGAAAATTTGAAAAGAAATTAGTTAATCCTTTAGCACTTGTGACAGATCATCACTTTTGCACTAAGTTATTTCGGAATTTTCCCAATACGACCTAGAAAAGCGAATATTGGAATCTAAACGTTGATCAAAGAACATCAACTGCGTCTAATGTTTAAGAGTATTAAGGGCAACATTAATACATTTTAGTAGTGTTCCCAATTTAGAAATGGTCAACAAATTTAGTCGTTTCATATTTCCTCTTGAATAAAGTTATAGTTATATTTATAATAACTATAAATTATTTAAAAGTATAGCTGTAAAATTAATTAAAAATAAATGAACCCTATATTTAGAATTGTATGCCATTAAATTTAATCTTTAGATAACATTTCATTTTGGATGGCTACATATGGATAGGTTTTTTATTACCCAAAAGAAATTCCTCGATATGCAACAAATAAAAAAATAAATAGAAATAAAAGTAAAACCTAACACGGTTAAAACATTTTGATAGCTTGTATGACCAGATTTGTATACGTTTAACTTTTATTTTGCTGTTGAATATCATTGAACTTCATATTCTACAAACATAACATCAACGAACAAAGATGTAAGTTTATTTGTTTCAAGAAGGATTGCCCAGCCTTTACTTATCGTAACATACAAAACCAGAAAACTCAACCAGGCAGGTTGATTTTTGATTACATCAATTATCATAATCGCCTTCAAGTGTCCTTTGAAAACAGTAACCACTTTTGAATTTATATAATGACTGCAATTTACACCGTCAGTGGATTCGAAACCTACTCTTGCACATTAGATGTACACGTTATCACTAGGATATTATTAGGACAACCTATATATTTTAAAAAATCAACAGTGTAAGAAAAGAATCGAAGTCGAAATAATGAACAATGAGAACAATTAAAAAAGTACAGATATTCATATTTTTTCCCTCCTGCCTTCTTTCATATATTATTTACATAATAACTGTTATCATTCCAGTTTTTAAATGATTGTAAAATAGATTATAAAATATAACATGTAATTGTACAATATATTATACAATATAACAGATTTTAAATAATTGTACAAAAATGTTTCATACAAATTGCTAAAGAAAATTTATTCCTAAGAATAGATGCTTAATATGAAATGGTATTTTTTTCATTTATGATTTTTAAATATATACTAAATTATTTTAATTTATTAAAAGTCGAAATAGTCCAGGCAAATTCAAAGGTAATGTCCTTAGCTCATCAACGACGGATTGTGAGAGGGGGGGATATTGCCTTCAGACAGACTTTTAGGTAGTTTAGTTTTTCTCAACATGCAATCTGACTATCAATGCCAAAATGCTTTACACACTTTGTTACGAATAGCCCAGATAAAGTTTGATGCAATATCCTTCGCCCATTAACGACGGATGATTAGAGAACATTACCTTCCAGGAGAATTCTAGGTATCGTCTGAGAGAAACCGAAAACACTTCCATTATGCTCTCTGACTATTATTTTCGGACATTTTACAAATTTCATTACAATGTCCACTAAGTCTCTGCGTGTCTGAAAGTAATAATTGCAACAAATAGCAGAAATAGATTCGAATATGCCCTCTTCTGTAAGCTAGCTGTGCAAGTTACAACTGGGCCATAAGTAGGACATTTGGGAAACCCTGGGAGATTTTCTCAAAAATGAAATTTTAAATCCTCTACACAAAACGAATAAATGGATATTTTGAAATTACATAACAAATGTACGTTTTGTTTGTATAATTCAAATAAAAAAAGATGTTATTATAAAAGTTTATAATATTTGAAAACGTAGTTACACGTTACCTATATGGTAGTTTATTTTTATATATGATTCAAAATTGTGTAAGAATTACAAAATATTTTCAAGGACGAACTTTCAAACCTTTTATAATAGTATGTTTGTTTGTTTGTTGAAAATACAGAATCAAAAGTTTTTTGTTTTATTGTAAAGTTGTTGAATTAATGGTGTTTGTTTTGTTCGAAAGATGTTGAACCACAGTTGTTTGTTTCGTTGGAAATATATTGAATCAGAGCTATCTGTTTGAAGCATAATATTTGTTACTAAAACGAAAGCACTTTTCTTGCACTTTGATGCGACTGCAAGTTACAAAATTATTTTAGGTTCTTGGAGGCTAAAAAAAAAAAGGTGCTAATGTCCCGGATTCCCGTTCTGAGGGATGTTTCACATTTACTTTTTTAAACATCAGCGATTCATATTCCACTGATTTATTCCATGAAATAATCTACAAACAGGAGATGATGGAAAGTCATTGCCTTCAGCGAGGACTTTTACGGGAAGCCGTCGCATTCTTGCTTGTTTTATGTTGAAAATCGGGGAAAATTTTAACAAAAGAAGCTTGTTGTCGAATAAACTCTTTAAACACCTTGTTACTTCGTTTCAAATTGAGATAGGAAAATGTTCATGGATCATATTACCTTGTAAAATTTAATCAACTAAATATATGCAGTTGAAGGGGATTTCTGGTCAAAATGTCCGGCATTAGAAAAAGATAACAATTTGCAAAAAAACCTTCTTCAAATTTAAAAATAAAATAGTTCTGTACACTTCTAGTAGCAGTAGTAGTATAATCTGTAAGTTCTTTAGATCTGTAAGCTTGTTACATAAATTCAAAAATGTTTAAAACTATTTATATGTTTAAAACTGAACCTTTTGTGCTTTTCTCTGAACTAATTTTAGAATTTTCTCAAAATATACTAATAATCTCTATAGATTTATAAACCATCAAAATATATACAAACCATTTACATATTTCAAATCAATATATCGACGAAGAAAATCATAAAAGCTTAGAAATCAATGTTTTCAAAGATGTTAAATAATGCTATTCTTGAAAGACTGTGACGTAAAGATTCGATTTATTGTTCAATTGAGCTGTTAAAATTTCCCAACATTTTTCAAGAATCATTTTGTTTCCATTTTCAATTCTCAGACAAAACAAAACAATATTAATTGTTCATTGAATCAGTAGCAATGCAGATTCCTTTGTTTATTAATGACCTGTATGCTACGAAAAATATAAAATATGTTTAAATTTTATGTTTTTTTTCTGGAATATCAGAGCAGAGATAAGTTAATGATATGAATTTATATTTAAAGTATTATTTTTCTCTTAAGTAGGAAAGTAGGACGAATATGTTGTTACTTTACTGACTATAATATGTTTATTGTGTTATTCGATTTAAAGTAAACTTTAAAATTAAATTACTAACTGTAGACAGTTTTATTTTTTTTATAAAAAATAAGATGGCCTCTGTTTATATTCTGACGGACACACTTTAACTTCTGTACTCTGAACTATGTTTTTACATGGCATACGCCGCAAAATTTTACATAAAAAAATTAATAAACACACACAAAAGATTTTTACCCGGGCATAGCCAAAGAATACTTTATTTAATTCGAGAAAAATAATTAAAAAAAGCTTTTTTATAATTCCTAAGATAGTGTCAACTACACTAACAGGAGAGAAAGAAAAAGTTTCCGTGCTAACGTCTTCTGCATTTTAGAAATACTACAGAAAGTTCAAATTTCATAGAAAAGGACTTTTTATATACAACCCATAACAACAATGAACACAAGAATAACTGAACAAATATAAAAGGATGAAAAAAGGGAAAAAAAGGGATCGCTGTTTTAATTTATTTTATTTATTTCTATCCGAAAGAACAAAGTAATTACTTCTAAGCGCTTTTTAGCCCTTGATTCACTTTAAAGTAAGATATGTTCTTCAGTTCTTTGTAAAGAGAGCGAGAAATTAGATACGCAAATGCCCGTATTGCAACGCTTTTAGAGCTTAGGCAGCTTTTAGGTTTTTTTTTTTTTAGTATTTGGGAGAAGGTAAGCCCCTATCACGAGCTTCTTTCTTCGGATCTAGAAGATTAAGTTGTATACTTTAACTAGAGCAGATTAGTGAGACTTGTGTTATTACGTCAGGAAATGTTTCTAAAGAAAGGTAAGATATGAGCAAATGTTATTATGAGCTTGTAGATTAGAAATTTTAGTTTTTATACTAAAATTCTTTCTTTGCTTACACAAAGCTTTTGGGATATAAATAAATTTGGCCATACTCAGTTGAGATTACGATTTCTTGTTTTTGGAAGAGATAAAAATAATGAGATAGAATTTTTTCGAAACGCAGACCAATAAGTTTCGTATGTGGTAAAAATGGTAAAAATCTACACAGTAAATGCACTAAAATTGACTGTTGAATAAAAATGCATTGTCATTGAATCTATTTAGGCTAGATTTTTGATGTTACTTTAATTTGGAGGGAGTAATATAGTGGCAATACATTGTTCCATCTCTTTGTCAACGAAAAAGATTTTCCGATTTACTGATTTATAAGCTTCTATCTTCAGGACAGTCTAATGCCAATTGGATAGTGCTCGGTCCTTCGGTACCACAGGTACGTATCCTGGAAGTGGCATGGATGTTTGTTAGTGGTTCGGAATCTACTTTAAGCCGTAGGTACCGATCACATAACAGGGGTATAGGGTTAATAACTGTATAGGCTCTCATAACTGTATAGGGATCACTCAGCTCTAGGCACAGTGATGTGGTGTAATGTAGTAATAGAAGTGGTTCGAAATCCACTTTAAACTGTAGGTGCTGATCTAATTAGTCTAAAGAGTGCACATAATGATTGTAGAGCTACAAATCAAACCAAATCTACCTTCAGAAGAAATAAGAGAACTTATTTTTACTATGACTGATGGGTATAGAACATAGTTTACTCAGTTTAGAATAGAATAAATTGCTTATCAGACTGCCTGTGTTCCTATTTTATCGTCTTCAAATCTTATAAAATTTCTTTACTTAAAAATTCGTTTCGTTAAAATTATCTTTTTTGTATTTTGACGAAAACTATTGCTTATCTCAACTTGAATTCTTGAAGTTTGTTAGAATAACTTTATGGAAATGCCTTTTAGAAAAAAAAAAAATAAAGATATGAGTAAACATTGCGTTAAACTTTTAGATTAGAAAATTATCTTTTATATGAAAATTCTTTATAAATTCAAACGAATTTTGTTGCTGCATAAACTCAGATTACAGCCCTTTGTTCTGAAAAGAAATAAAAATAAATACAGTAACAATTTTATACTGCATGTGGTATTACAAATCTCAGTGAGAAGAAAGCCTAAATTAGTCACACAGATTCCGCTGTCACATAGCTTTAAAATAAGTTCCTTTTATCGAAAAATATAGAAATGAAACAAATTTATTATTTAGATAAATATATTAAATATATGAAAAATCTGATATGATACATATCAAATTGAAGTAATACAGATTTAGACTTTTTTAAATTGATATAAATTGATATGTAAGGTTTAGATAAATTTTTATAAAGTCCGGTATTTTAATTAATCTATATTTCCTCACCTCAAGTGTATAAAATTAAGTTTTATACTTCTCCTTGCTGAATTTGTGGGACTTGTTTATTAACTACTTTTGGATAAATTTAAAATATGCATAAATGTTGCTGTTATATTTCAGATTGAAGAATTAACTTTTTGTGAAATTTTCACTTCTGAATGACCTTTGTGAATTTAATGTGAAATTTTCAGAATTTTTGCTGTTAATATTATATTGACGTCTGATAAGATCACATTTGATTTAAAATGAATAAAAAATATGAGTTAAAATTTCTCCTAAAAACAAGAGGCATCATAAAAATTCTTTAAAAAATGAAAATACCATCTATTACCGTTAAAAAAACTAATTTTTAGCAAACGAAAATTTTTTTTTTTTTTACATGGAAATTTTTTTAGAAATAATCAAATTCTATAATTAAACACATCATTTAAAAAAAAAAAAGTTAATAAATTTTATAAATATTTAATGTTTAAATACAACTTTAATTATTCATAAACATTACTAACTGATTAAAACTAAACAATTCAACTTCCCTAGATTAAAATTTAATAACAGTACATTGCTTAATGAATAGTATATAAGAATTTCGGTTATCTAATCAAAGAATCTAGTCATTATCTAATCTGTTATCTAGTTATTATTCGCGATTATTCAAGTTCATTTTCAAGTTGCATTTCATGAGCAAACATCCACTGCCAAAACAACCAAGAAGTGTAATGGACGAAAACGTTATCCGTATAACTGGCGACTCTTTACGTTCACATCCAAAGTGTTTTTTCGAATTAATCAAATTCGATAATAGGTTTAAAACATAAATCATTCTAAAATGAATAACTTATTAAAATTAAGCAATTAATAAACCTACCTACATTAAAATTTCGAACAGTACCTTGCGCAATGTATTACAGATACATGCAATTATCTAAAATAACATCATTCATGATTATTCACGTTCATTTCAAGAAAGCATTCGCCCGCTGCCAAGATTTGTAACGGGGGAAAACATTAACCACGTAACTGGAGACCCTCTGCTCTGGTAACGAATCCTCTGCTCTCGCTTTCATTAGAGCTCTTTCAAGGAGCTCGCAAATGATGAAATTAGACACAAATTCCAGTCACCAAGTATTCCCCAATTCCAATCATAAATCTCCAGCTGTTCTAGCCAGGTGAACTTTCAGACGATTACAATGCAACGACACCCCCTTCCCTGACCCCTCATTTGGCTGTTTATTTGCTGTCGGGCTTCGAGATCAGTGGCTCCATTAATCGAATCTGCTGATTCAGTCATTCTCTCCCCTTCTTAACCATTCTTAATATTATATACTATACGATAGATGTTCCTTAAATGAACTCTGCCGAGATGTTAAAGGCAGCCCTCTTGGGCTGGAATGAATACAGTATTATTTAAGAGTTTGTCGTTAAAAGATGCCCTTTTATGATTGCAAATCATTCTTCCTGCTAACATATGAATATCACTAATTATATAATGAATGAACATATATATTGTCGTTGTACTATTCAAATGCTAGGGATTTAATGAGTCCCAAGTCCCTGTTATAAACAAAGTTTTACTAAGATAATATTTATTGAAGGTAAAAGAGTATAAAAGCAATGAGTATATAGTATATAATGATGAATAGTTGTAATAACAAAGAAGTAATCATTAATTAACTAGGCAGTTATAGAAATTGGACATTGATTTAAAATAATAATTAATATTAAATAATAATCAATAATTAATATTAAAATAATAATTAATATTAAACTTATATAATAATAATTATATAAGTTTTACTGTGTAATAAATATATTAGTAAATTACTATATATATATTAATATTAAGTCTAGAAAAGTAAACACTGCTTGAATTTTTATAAAATTAAAAAAAGTATAATAAAAATTATGTACAGCTAGTAAATTTTATGCAAAACTAACACAAATTTTCTAAGGAAACTAATATTTTTTTAATTAATTTCATTTAATAGAAATTAATGAAGAATCATATATTATTTTTTTGAAACTGAAAATATTACAAGAAACCTAATTCTAGATCTCTATTAAATAATTTAATTTTACTAGAATTTATTTTATTAATTTTTACTTGTGATATTTCTATTAAAAACCAAAACAAATAATAAAAAATCAGATAATTTAATAAATGATCTTGGTATAGGCTTTTTAATTATAAAATTATTAAAAATATTATTTTATTAAGTTTTTTCCAATGCTCTAATATGTTTATGTATATATACCTTCTGCAATAAAAGTTTATAATGAATATATTTAAGCTGCTTATGCATTTATTGTTATTATGCATTTAAGCAACTTTTCAGTAGAAATTAAATAAGAATAATTCCTTCAATAAACGAACTATTTTTTTTTTTTTTTTTTGCAGAAACATACGAGAGTGGCACATAACGAAATTTTATGCTGAAATTTTCTTAATAAATTCCGTGAAACCTTTTACCTACAAGTTAAGGAATATATTTAAGAAGAAAGTAGATGTGATAATGTATTTCTTCTTATAATTTAAATAATTCATTAAAAGAAAAATACATTAAAATAATTTATAATAAATCTTAAAATACTGTAAATGACTTCATGTACTCATAATATAGCTGAGAAAATTAATATTTCAATCAAATTAAGCACAATAATAACACAATATAGATGACAAATTATGATTTATGTAAGCTGTGAAGTTATCCGTAAAGTGTATATATCAATAAAAAGTATTCCTTTAAAAAAAAACCTATAACAACAATGATAGTTGATATGAATATATTTATAATATTTACAACCTCTAGTATGTGTATATAAAAATATTTCTCAAACTTGAATAGCTAAAAGAGCTTTCAGTACCAAAGTCCTCCATTAAATTTTTGTTTCTTTTTTTTCTTTCAGTTAGAATTTCTTAAAGTTTATATATATATATATATGTGTGTGTGTGTGTGTGTGTGTGTGTGTGTAATATTTTTAGGTAAGTAAATTCCGAAAATGAAATTCTTTCTATCCTACCTGAAACGAATTTTGTGAAAGGTCAAGTTTTTATTCAAAGGGTAGAGATAAAAATTGTTCCAAAAAAAAAAAAGGAGTCTTTAAAACATTTTTTTTTTGCATAAGCAAAGAGCTAAACGATCTCTTTTTAAACACATTTTTTTAAAGAATTGTTGCAATACAGCTTATCAACAGCTTCTTAAGGAACAGATTCTTAGAAGGCGCATTTGTGCACTGATAACAAGTTGTTGAAATTGCGTCTTTCAATTTCTGGATAAATATTTTTTGTAGGTATTGAAAGGATTTTATTTTAAGCTTTAGACAGTAAAGAGAATGAATTAAAGGTGAAAGTATGAAAAAAAAATTAGCAAGACTTTTTGTTAAGATCAGGAAAATCTTGCAATAAGTTGCCATAGAAAACCTTTGGCAGCAAGATGGTTCAATATTGAGAAATGTAGCAAAAAACTAATTCCACAAAAAGAATACAAAATGAAATATTTATTGAAACCGCTTCAAAATGAAATATTTAAATACGCAGAAGTGTTCAATTACATTAAATTATTTAGGAAACTTAATTATACAACATAATACAATATTCAATAAAATTTGTTGAAAATTTATATGCAAGAATCCAATATTTAATTATACAAAAGTCTAACAATAAGATATTTAAATAACATTTTTGCAAGAAATTCATGTACACTGGTGTGCAAAACTTAAGCAACAATGTATAAATTTAGCAGATAGCCATGAAATTGCAGAAAAGGAGGTCTGGAGATCCGTACAATGAACACGTAAGTCAGTAGAAACGTCATGCTTATGCAAATATCAGGAACGAAACGTCGGGAGTCGACGTCAGCGTACGCAAAACGCGATGTCGGCGCGCACAGCTCAACAGTAGAATAAAAGGAAGGACGGAGACGCAATTCAACATATTCGCTGCAAGTGCCAGTGAGTCAGTTCGTGAAATATGGCTAGAAGAAATCACCTGGACGACTTCACACGTGGAAGAATGATCGGAAAGCTGGAGGAGGGGCGTACTGTCACCAGTGTAGCTGCAGAGTTCGGAATCAACAAAGTGTCGTTTGGCGCGCTTGGAAAGCGTTCCAAACCACAGGTACAGCTGTTAGAAAGGTTGGTGGTGGCCGCCCGAGGAAGACAAGTGCAGGGGGATGACCGATATATCGTCCTGCAGGCAAAAAAGAGGCCGACAGCAGTAGCAAGCGACATTGCTCAGCAACTCTGTACAGCAGCGGGGCGACAAGTGTCGCGGTTTACTGTGGCCAGACGCCTTCACAAAGTGAGCCTATTCGCCCGCCGTCCTGAGCAACGTTTTAATCTTATACTTTTGTTTTATAAGTTTTTCATGCTTCAACATATAATAGAATTACTGCATTAACTGAAGAAATTCATTACATTATGTATCTCCTTGAATAATTTCTTGGATTTATGCTAAGTCAAATTTAATAATTATCAAGCCTGTGATGGCAGTTAAGATGTGATATGTAATGTTGTATGTTACTATGTAGTATGTGACTATGTTATGATGATGTACCTTAACTAGTAATTTGTAAGAACAAACTAAAGAATTTTCTTGAAAACATTGCTGGAAATATTTATATGAAATATAATCCTTGATGTCGCTATTTATTGGGGGCTCTAAAACTACATAGTTTTACGCATTTTGTAACTTTTCTTAAATAAAGATTAATTATTGCATTATTTATTATTTATTATATAAAAATATAGAAAATTTTCCATTGTTATTTAAAGTTAGGTCTGGAAAGGATTTCTGAATGTTTTTAAAACAGTTAATGTATAAATGTAAAAAGCATTTAAAGATTTAAAAAAGCCAATATCTTTTAATTTTTAAACTACTTTAAAAGCTTAGTGTTCGATAGTGCATTTGACTTCTTGGAGCTTCGTCTGAAACCCTGCAAGGAATGACAACTGAAGCTTCCATCTCTGTTTCGGGTTGGACACAATCATTCCTTAGACTGCGAATCCCATTTATTTAATTTGTGGACATGGGAGTTGAGTAATTAACATTTGAAAGCGGGAAGATGCCACACTAGGGATATTTGTTCCGAAGTGTGGATATAGTGTCACAGTCCTGTGCATTTCTACCACAGTGCACCTTGAGTAATTCTTAATACGTAACAATTCTACTTTAACGTCAACGAATAACTTAAATTAAATATGGCCCCATTTATAAATAACAACAACTTATTGTTTAAATCTCACTCACAAAGATTTTATACATTAATTTGTTTAATTTAGTTGTAATTGTAATTTCTAAATTATAGGTTAAAACTTTTAATTTATTTTTAATTGCAATTTTGCTCTTACAACATGTTTATTATAAAACTTTAAATGCAAGTAAGACGTTTTCTCGTGATGAATATAAGGCTTAAGAATAATTATATCACTTTACACTTAATAATAACTACATTAATAATAATGCATTACATAAAATTAATTTTTAAGCAAAATGTTTGGTATTAAAACTCATAAGTTTAAAAATTTTTATATAATATTATATTACAAGATAAACAGGATTTTCAAACAATATGAGTAAGCTGAACAGAGCGAGAATCCGAGCTTGAGTTAGTAATATTTGCCTAAGGAACTACACCTCTGTGCATAGTTTTCAGATAAACGTGCAAAAGATAGATGGTGCTTTCTTTTATGGTGCACAGAATGGAGTTTTATTGACATTATATAAATTGTAGAACATATGAAGAAATAAAATTAAAGAAAAATGTTCATTTATATTATTGCAGCAGTTTAACGAGAGATGGACGACACGTGAGTGTCTGTTATTAATGTTTGCAATGTTAAATGATTGCGTTTAATGTTAAATTTAATGTTAAATGTTAGCAATTCGAACGTGAATGTTACTATATGTACTTGATCCATTATCAGTGCAATGAAAATTCCTTACAAATTGTGAGAAATATACCTCTCTCTATTCATCATACCATCGCCTAAATACTAATTTTATCGGTAGATTGGGTGATAAGGTTTCATTGCATTGCGACCACGATTGCCAGACCTAATTCTTTTGAAATTTTCTTGAGGATACATTTAAAGAAATTCATGCATCATGTACTAATTACTACAGAATGAGACTTAGCTGTTCTGCATGTTGACATCACATTTAATGGTGTGAGACTGTAGGATCACAGTACAGTTAGCCACCATTTGGTTTGTCACACATATGTGTCACATCTATGTCAGTATATGGGCCATCATTATTTTGAGCACCTTTATAATAAGATAACACCTTACTTGTTTTAACATTAAAGTTTTTAAAAATTTCTGTTATAAATTTGTTTTTTTTTAATTCTGTATAATTCATGTGGTATTTTGTAGTCCCAAAAATTAATTGTAATTTAAAAATAATAATAAAAGCAATCACTGTATTATTTAAAAAGAAAAAAAGATATGGCAACAACAAAATGCATTAAAAATGTTTTGATTAAGAAATTTTGGAAAGTTCTGAATTTTCTGGAAAGAAACTTTAAGCTTTAAACTTAAGTGTTTTTTTAAATATTCAATGGAAAACTTCGCAAAGTCGACAGATTCGTACAAGGTCCCATTCGGAAATTTAAAAATAATTGTTTTCTTCTTTTATTATTACGTAATCTAAAAAAGCTGAAAATCGTTTATTTAAGCATGTGCGGAACTTGTTAAAAATCTTACACAAATCATTTCCTATTAATTTAGTAATCTTAGAAAAAATTTCCCTGATTAGAAAATTCGTGAGGGACGAGTTTACGTGATTATTCATGATAAAAATTCTTTTCCAAAGTAATTCAAGCGCATACTTAAGTTAAAATCGTTGGCTTCCAGTTTGTTTTCATTTAGCTCTCTTAAACGCTTCCTTTATTGGCGTACAACATGCTTTACCTTCAGTAATTTGATCTAATGGAAGAAAATAAATTTTTCACTAACGTTAGAGTACGTAATAAGATGTTGTAATTGGGGAAACACATGGATATATTTTGCGGAAAAGTATCCACTCTGATATTTACTTTTAGTAAATTCTTCCTATATTACCCCATTAATGGTTTTATGTGATTTGAAGGATTAAATTTCTTGATATTCGCGGTAGCAATTTAATCAAATATTCATTTGAGAGAAAAATTGCTCTTATCTGAACAATATTTGAATAATTTCAGGTTTAATTCTAAAACCGTCCAGTCATTGCTGTTATTGGAGGACATTTCCTTTACTGAGTTACTAAAGATGGTTGTTCGGATAATCATTTGCAAAAATTCAATTATCAGTAGTTATTTGCTTTTATACTATATTATATGAAATTTAATTTATTTTTGTTATATAAATATGTTTTTATTTATAATTTGCATATATGTCTGTAACTCTTTAATCTGATTTTTTTTATATTTCTCAGAATAAAAATTAGTAACAAAAAAATTAAAAAAATATCTATCATTATTACTTGCACACTTTTTTGTAACAAATACATACATATATATTATATCCAAACATACTTTAAAAGTGTATTTAAAGAGAGGGAACGTCACTGCAAAGGAAGGTGTTAAATGAAATATTTTTATTCTTGTATCTGTATTAGCATATATATTTCTCCTAAATCCCACTAACATTCAAAAATATTTATTAAATTAGAAATACGTGTTTGGATTTTATTCAAACAATCAATAATATAAACAGGAATTGTTTAAAAATATACTTAAAGGATCTATTTGATATTAAGTTTTAGTATTTTTAATTTTAATGACATATAATTTGACAATTTTATTTTAATGACATTGCCATTTTTAGATAAAATTGAAAGCAATTTTTCTGCAATAAAAGCTTTTTTACCAATAGCAATACTAAGTTAAATAAGTAAGTAATGTTTAATAAAAATAACTATATATTGTGTCAATCAAAATATATTTATATTCAATTGTAAGTAAGAATTATTGACGTTTTTCGGTACAAGAATGAAATTTTATGCTTGTTATTGTAATTATACTTAAAATAAGTATTATCTTTAATAAAATATTTTAAACGTATAAAATATATACTCAACTTTGGCGCGCAACACATCTTCAACCTGCCTTGGCATGGATTAATACCACCAATTAATACCAGTTAAATACCACTTCCACCTGATCACGTGCCTTCCACGTCATCCAGGCGAGTTCATTGCAAAATGTAGGGGTGGTCATAATGTTTTGGCTCTTGAGTGTATGTACAAGCATTTAAGCCTTTTGCATATGACTTCGTGAATCTCATATTATAAAACGATTACCACTTCTACAGATCTTAGTGTCAGGTGTATCCAGATTTGTGGCGTGTTTTTCAGTAACCATCTTTTGAGGTGGCTTTTGAAGGGCTAAAGCTTTGCCTTCTATATCAATGGAAGGGTTTTTTTTTTTTTATCATACAGAGATTTATTGAGATTCTATCTATAACAGAAACATGGCAACTTCAAATTTGTAATTTTGTTTACGATTCAAAATGAGTTCGTTTACTTTAAATCACTTACTTTGAATATTTAATGCAAGCTTATTTGAATATTTAATTATTTAAAAAAATTCTTTTTCAAGAAATTTTAGTTTTTATTTGTAATAAAATTCCTCATATTTTTATTGAAGAATTATTTTTATCATTAAAATTGGCTAATTATAAAAGAAATACCAAAATTTAATTTTTTTTTCGTATAGCACTAAAAATAAATAAATCAAAACTTTAAAAAAAATCGTGTATTTAATAAAACAACAGAATTCAGTTTAATCAGAATTCTATCTATATAATTTTTTTACAAGTATTTTATTAACTTTATTGGAAAATAGTTTTTAAAGAAAAGAAAGAAAAATAATTTAATCTAAAGCCAAAGAATTTTTCAAAAATAATGAAAATTTATTTTCATTTTTTTATTAATCTTTTTTTTGTAAACAAGGACACATATTTTTCGTTTTAATGAAGGCATATGCTATTTTAATAATTTGATAAAAATTTTGCAGATAGGCGTTATAAATAATTAATTTGAGAAAACCTAAAAAAAAAATATTATTTAGTTTGAGCAATTTTTATTCTTTTATTTAAAATTCTTTGAAAAAGCAATTTTATTAAAAGACAATATATTTTTTACAATGAAAAGCAAAATGAAATGAAGAGAAAACTGAAAATTTTGATTGAAGAAAATGAATTTCTTTGATGTGTATTTATGCAATAAAATGGGTTTTTTATGGTGTAATATATGCTTTATTTACGCGACGTTAATTATTATATTAAATAATTGAATGATCAGATTAAGTAAAATATATTATTATTTTTAACTATATATTTTATTATGAGTGATTTGTCTATTTCATGAAAAATTATATGAATAATTTTATAAAAATTATTTATTTTTTGATTATTTAAAATTATCTAATTTTCCAACTCTATCTGTTAAGAAATTATATTAACAAAACAATTATTATTAAACAAAGTTAAACAATTAATACTCTATTATAACCAATTAAAATATAAAATTAGAATTTTAAAAGGTTTATTTATAAATATATTTTAATTAAGATTGTTTTTTCAATTTATTTTTACTTATAATATTTTAGAGCTGTATAATCTGTGAGTTTATTTACCATATCAAAAGTTGTCTTACTATTTTTAAAAAAAGGATGACTTTAATTTTTGTAGTAAAATTAACAATATATAAAAATAAATGAATAAGAGAAGAGTTTATTTTTTTCTAAACGTTAAAAAAAACATTACATTTCAAGAAATTTCATCATTAACATAAAATTGTTTTTGAAATTTAAATCATTTTTTTCTAAATTTATTTTCCTTAATAGTTTTTTATAGTTTATTAAAATTAAAAAAAAAAAAAAAACAATTTTTATCTATTTAAAAGAGCATAAAAAATTAGCAACATATATCACTATACATTTGTATTTTAGTGTTAGCTTAATGTTTTAGATATCTATTCTTAATAGATTAATTTGACATATTATAAATATTTAAAAATCGATTGTATAGAATAATTTTACAATTACCAAGAACCTTAAAGTTTCTTGTATGCCTTCAAATTCATTATTTATAATTATATAAATATAGATAAATATACAAATCGTTGAATATATTATAGAGAAGATCTTAAATTTATTAAATAAAAGTAACAAGTAAGATATTCTGTAGGATCTTAAATTTATTAAATACAAAAAAAATATTGTATATATTTCTTCATAAAATATAAATATTGAGTCTGGATTTTTTTTTAAATTTTCAACAAAAAAAAAATTTTTACTGCTGGATACATTGCATTTTGATATTACGATGATTAATTAAATTAATTTCATCTAATTTTGTTGTTAACTAAATTGGTGGAAATTGTTTTGCTTTATATAAATTATATATAAAAAGTTATATTAAAAACAACATATTTAAATTTCTTTTCTAATGATGGCGATTTTAATTTAATTATTAATATAATATCAAAAAATACTAAGGAAATTCGTTCTTCATTTTGTTGTTCGTTAGTGCATTTCTCAGAAATTGGCTTTGTTTTCAACTTTGGAATTTTATTTTTTTATATAAATAAATTTTGATATAGTTAAAACTATCCGGGAATCGAATATTTAAGATAATTAAGTTCTAATTATAAATGATTTTTATATTTTAATTTAATATTTATAATTTAAAAAACAATTTTTAAAATAATTTGAACAAAATACACTGTGAATTTAAAAAGAATACCCATGAAGATAGAATGAAAAAAAAATTAATATTTTAGAATTCTTTATAATTATTAAGAATAAATATTTATTTAGAATAAGACATAAAAATAGAGTCATACAAAATATATCTTATAGTTTAAATGGGGGTCTGGTTAATCAATATTATTCTAGAAATCACTTTTTAATTTTTTTCTTTTGTATTTTTAACATATAACGTTATTTACATTAAAATTTTTACGTACAAAACAATAAAAAGGGACAGAAGTAAAATTCCTTTCTACCAATCATTATTCTGTTGTAAAAGAGTTTAGCTAATTGTTTTGCCACTAAACAAGAAAAAACACACATAAAAAAAATACAAAATAACAATAATAGTTTTTCATTTTATTTGAGCGGAATGATAAAATTTAATTTTTAAAATGTGAATGAGCCGTTGTATTGTAATAAATTAGCACTTTGGTAAACTGATTTAATAAATTGAAATAATGCTAAAGTAAAGACTGTGTATTGACAGAGAGGGAGAGAGAATAGAAAGGACACACATCTAGATAAATCATAACTTACGTAAGAGGGGGTTTTTTCAATCTTCTTAATGTTATAAAAAATATTAATCTTGCTTCATTCAATGTGTGAAAAGACATGCCCACAAAAGTAATGAACAATTTTACAGAAAAGAAATTGACCTTTGTACAAGTATAAACTTCTCCGAGGACAATCCAAAAACCTTTTTAAGATCAATAGAAAGAAAAAAGGGGAATATTTAATCCAGAACTATCAACCGGAGTAATACATTCTTAGACAAGGTTTTTGCAGTTATAAAACATTGTTAGAATTTCTGTCTGGAAATATCAGAAAAGAATAGCGAAAAATAATAATTTTTTTTCTTGATGATGCCCTTCCAAGCCCAGAGCTTTCAGAATCGAAGTCCTCGACAGCTGGAATGAATTCATTTGGAACAGAACGGAGAGTGGTTAAATATGCAGCTGGCGATACGACATGGTGCAGTTACGGTCGAAAGAGCAAGAGGGGTGAGGTGCGACTTCTGGGACACGAGGGTGTCGTCGGTGACGGGGAATGTGTGCAAGAAGCAGAAAATTCTCTTTTGCCTCAAGACGGAAGTTTTAAAAGTGTTGAGGTTTAGAAAGAAGGATGACTGCAAATATTAACTTTATGGAGATATTCTCACCTCAGATTGTCTGTCCCTTCTGAATCCCGGATAATAAAAGTTACTTTTCTGTTCCCATTCGTGGATTTAAAAATGTATTAAATATATGTTAAATTTCGATACCAGGAAAATTGGTTTCTAAATTTTCTCAAATGATTTTATTATTTTTCAGTTTTTACTATTTAGTTCAAAACTTTTAAATATTTTCATAAACATTAGTTAGTCTAAAGCTTATAACTATTTGAGAAATTATTTTAGACAATATTAAACGCACAAAATTCCCTCATAATCTCCAAATTCTACTTCACACACAGTACAGTTTAGACCAGTACCGGCAATTCTCCCTCAAAAGCACTACACTTTAAAGTTAGTAATCTCCATGAATTCAATTCTAGATAATGTAATAATGTCTCACTCCATCTTAGCAGCAATGGACTATTAACTGCTTAATTGCAAGTCACTGCACATTTCTACCAAGTATACCCTGCCATCAGATTATATTTGATAGTTATGCCACTCAGCCTCAGGCTTCGATTTTCGACAAATACATATATATGTCTTTACTGCATCCATCTATGGTATGTCTATTCTGGTAACGTACTTTGCATAGTTTATCGAAGCTGATATACCCTGTAGGCCATCTTTCTATGCTATAATCCTTGTCCTTTCGCTATTGTAGTATAGAAAACATACTTCACTTACCATGCGATTTCGACTCTGAAATAGCCCTAGAGCATTGTGAAGTCACCAAACAGCAAAGTATGTAGTCTTTCCGATTTCCGTTCCTACGGAAAGGCAACGAATAGGAATGATTAACTTGTTCGTAATAATAAGATAAGAAGGTAGTTCATGGTCGTTTTTTTTTATTTAGTTCATACGTGTTAGGATAGATTCTGTTGGTGAAGTTTGTATCAATAGCATATTGGGATGCCTTTCAGGAAATGTCTTTCAAGTTTTGTTAAAGTATTTGCACATGAAGATATTTGTGTGTTTTTTATCTCGTGAAAACATTTTTTATTTCGGATTTCAGGGCTAAATTCTTTCAAACGATATGACACAATTTTAAAAAAATGCCACATTCTGTAAAGAATTAACTAAATAAAACTCTTTTCTTTTTATTAGTAAG
The DNA here is from genome assembly GCA_021605095.1 of Caerostris extrusa. Classification (NCBI taxonomy): domain Eukaryota; kingdom Metazoa; phylum Arthropoda; class Arachnida; order Araneae; family Araneidae; genus Caerostris; species Caerostris extrusa. The sequence continues at coordinate 14,659 of BPLR01005415.1, read as the reverse complement.
CGGAATTAGTTTATTACAATTTATTTATAAAGTGGAAAAAGAATATTTTTTAATGATGTGATTATAATTTAAAATTTGTGATACAACTAGAGGTAAAATATATACATTCTTTTTCAATGAATAATTAAAGTAAAATAAAATTATCTATTAAAAGTTATGTGGATTTTTTAAAAATAAATGATTTTTTTATTTAATAAATTTTTGTTAATTTGTTATACTAAAAATTTCTGTTGTGAATCATTTAATATCAGTGTTTTAGAATTTTAAGATACAATACATAATATTTTGTTATTTCCAGAGATTTCTTATGCATTATATAGAAAAATTGGATGTTATTTTTTAAATAAGAATGACTTTGCTTCCATCAAAAATGGTGTTAAAATATTATGCTAGTCTCATATATTAGCAAGCAATATTTGATTTTCAATTAAAAATGAGCTTTCCAATACAACCATTAAAATTAACATGATTTACGCGTGCAAATAGTCAAAATTTATGAATAATCATTAACATCCGTTTGTTCTAAAATCCTCATTATATCTCAGTGTTAGAAGAATTTCTTGTTATACATAATTTTCTTGTTTCTGATTTTAACACTGTTTGTTGATTTTTAACACTGTCCTTAACATTGTATTTTTTAACATGTTAAAGATGTATTTTCTTTAATGCAACAAAAAAAACTTTTTTAGTGTTCCTTTTTACGTATAAAAAGAATTCAACTGAAATTTGTCATTCAAAAATCAAAAATAAAAAGCGAAACTCTTTTTATAAATGGCTGGTTACAAAAACAGAGTTCTTCGGAAGACAATGCAGTCAAAATTTCTGAAAGTTAGATGTTGAAACAATTGTTCTGCAAAGATAAAAGTTGTCGGTTTTATTCTCAGCAAATCACATAAAAGAACGGACATGAAATTACCTTATTTTCTCCTTTTTTTATATGTTCTAATTCTAAGGCTGGAATGTAGCTTCATATAATATTGAGATTTGTTAATAAAAGTTAGAATTTCTGATTAGATGGTCAAAAGAAATGCCCATGTTTAAGTATTTAAAATATTAATTTATTTTTCAACATTCTTCTCACAAAATAACAAATACAATATATTTAAATTTAATTTTGGTTTAAAGATGTCATCTAATTTTAATTATTATTTAACAATTTTATTTTAATAAATTAGAAATTTTGTGATTTTATTTAAAAATACAGAATTACAAAGATGAGGTTTGGGCACAGAGGAAAAAAATGACACACCTTTATAAAAACATTATATAAATCATCGCTTACATAAGAGAATGTCCTTTATCTCGTTCTTCTTAATGTAATAAAAATATTAGTCTTGCATCATTTAATGTGTGAAAAGACGTGTCCAGAAAAGTAATGGACAATTTTACAGAAAAGAAATTCAGAAACCTTTGTAGAAGTATAAACTTCTCCGAGGACAATGCAAAAACCTTTTTCAAGATCAATAGAAAGAAAAAAGGGAAATCTGTAATCCCGAACTATCAACCGGGAGGAATACATTCTTAGACCAGGTTTCCTTGCAGTTATAAAACATTGTTAGAATTGCTGTCTGGAAATATCAGAAAAGAATAGCGAAAATAATAATTTTTTTTCTTGATGATGCCCTTCCAAGTCCAGGGCTTTCAGAATCGAAGTTCTCGACAGCTGGAATGAATTCATTCGAACAGAACGGAGAGTGGTTAAATATGCAGCTGGCGATACGACATGGTGCAGTTACGGTCGAAAGAGCAAAAGGGCTGAGGTGCGGCTTCTGGGATGCGAGGGTGTCGTCGGGGGAATGTGTGCAAGAAGCAGAAAATACTTTTTTGCCACCGAGACTGAAGTTTCAAAAGTGTTGAGGCTTGGAAGAAGTATGACTGCAAATATTAACTTTCTGAGGATGTCTCGCCTCAGAATTTCTGTCCCTTCGAAATCTCCGTGAATAGAAATTACTTTTGAAAACATTTCGTATTCTGTTAAATATATGTGTCATTTCTGTAATATAGAATTTTGGTTTCTAATTTTCTCCAAATAATTAACGTTATTATTATGTACATCGATATTATATCGAATATTATGTACATCGATCCATATGCATATTTTAGTTTTCCAAGAAATATTTTTAAAAGGTCAACACGTGTTACTTTTTTGAAACCTAATTTGTTTACATTACATTCTTTTTTCTTTCTTATGAAATACCTATTATCAAAATGGTTACAAATATTATTAAAATATGTAACATTTAGAATAAAGTTTATGTATCTAAAAAGAATGAATGTATACATTCATAAGTCATAAGATAGAAATGGGACTTCATATTTAATCGTAATACTATTAAGGCTGAATAGAATACATGTACTCATTTTGTTATAATTTAAAGGGAAGTTGATAAGATATTGGGCAAGTGGAACAAGCAATTAGATTCAAATTCTTTTATTAAATTTTTTTCTCAGGAATTTTTAACACTTTTTTTCATTCTGACGCATATTTTTTAACACTTTTTTCATTTAATATAAGTACCTAGATTTAACTCTTTATTATTCTCTATTTCTTTATCCTTCATATCCTCATATTCAATCAGAAATGGAGAAAATTCCCGTGTATTAATTTTCATGTATTTTAATTTTTTCCCTACTAAATCGCCTAATTTTACAAAAAAAGATGTGTAATATTGAATTGTAAGAAAAATAACGACAATAATATTTTATTATTTAAATAAAATTGATGATGCAATGATGTATAAATGTTGCAAAAAATTTTTTCCCTTTTTTCTCTAAATGAAAATTTAATATTTTAAATCAAAAGATGATAATAAAAGAAGCAAAAAGGTTAAAAATTTCTGAGTTATAAGGTAATAAATAGAATATTCATAAAATATAAATTTTTAAAATACATATGTTTACATAGTTAGTATGATATAAAGTTTGTGCATTTTTTAAATAACATCAAACGAACTTGTTAATATAGCACTGAATAGTCAAAGGGATAAAAACAGAGGTATTTAAACAAATATATTATGATAGACACTTTTGTAGTTGATTAAATAAAATACTTGTTTGATTGAGATTTATATATAATTTATTTTACAGCATAATCTAATATATTCTCAAAAGATTCAAAAACAAACATTCACTTTAATTCAAAACAAACTTTCAAACCTTTTAAACAATAAATACAAAACGACCAGATATAAAATAGTTTCAAATTATATTTAATGTCATTTCTTTCTATTAGATTTTCTCCGTCATTTTCTTTTTGTTTGCAGTTTGAAATAAGAACAAAACTTTCAAGTCCCTACTCTAAATCTAATAACAATTTGTAATATTATTTTAGGTAATATTAATTGCCTAACATAAGCTCATAATCTAAAATTCTATTTCACACTTTAAGGAGCATTTAGACCAGTTCCAACAAATTCTCTCAAAAGCACTTTATAGTCACTTTATAGTCAGTAATCTCCATGAATCCAATTCTAGGTAATGTAATAATCTCACTCTATCTTAGAAGCAATGACTATTAAATGCTTAATTGCAAGTCACTGCAAATTGACCGACACATTTCTGCCAAGTATTCGCTTCCATCAGATTATAATGGACAGTTATGCCACTCTGCTTCAGGCTTCGATTTCAGCAAATATGTGTGTCTCAACTGCTTATGGAAGCAGTACCTACCATATGGTCTGGTAGGTCTATAATATAGACCTACCAGATATGGTCTATTGTGGTAACATAATTTGCATAGTTTATCGAAGCTGATATACCCTACAGGCATCTTGCTATGCTATAATCCATGGCCTTTTCGCTTTTGTAGTATAGAAAGCATACTTCACTTACCGTGTGATTTCGGTCTCTAAATAGCCATAGAGCATTGTGAGGTCACCAAAGAGCAAAGTATGTAGCCTTTGGGATTTCCTTTCCTACGGAAGGCAATGAATACGAATGAGAAACTAGTTCGTAACAGTGAGATAAGGAGCTAGTTTATGGTCGATTTTTATGTGGTGTATGAGTACCAAGTAATATTTTTGGGTGATGTTTGCATTAATAACATATTGGATTTCTTTTAGGAAACGTTGCAATGACATGAAGATATTTGTGTACTTTTTATCTTTTAAATTTTTGATTTCAATAATATATATTTTTTTCAAATAATATTACGCTTTCTTTAAATAAAACATCCTATAAGAAATTAGCCAAACTAATAAATAAATCAAAAATAAAAATTCTTTTATTATTGGGTGGGAATGTTTTATTAACTTTTATTTTTTAAAGTGGAGATACATTTTTTATAATTTAATTATTATTTAGAACTTGTGATACAACTATGTTACCCTGAAGTTGGGATATATATGTTCTTTTTTTTCATTAAAATAATTAAAATTAAATTATATATTATAATGAAAATGAATTTATTAAAATAATTGTATTATTTATTTAATAAATTCATATTAATTTATTATTTTAAATATCCTTATCCTTAATAAATTTATACTGGAAAATTGTATTCAAAATTTGAACAAAAGGCCTTAATTTTTAAAACTAAATTTTTTTGGTAATTACACAGAAGACAAAATATATATTTAAGTTAATTAACATTTTACTTACAAAAAAATAAGTAAAACTTCTTACTATTAATCATTATTCTATTGTGAAAGAGTTTAGCTAATTGTGTTACCACTCACAGAGTAACTCAAAAAAATTACAGTCACTTTGAAAAAGAAATTCTGAATGATTTAGAAAATAGTCTTCTACGATGACTTCATTTAAAAAATTCACTTGCATTGACAACAGGTTGCTGCAATTATTTCATGTAGATAAATGAAAAAGATTATGAAAAGGTTTTTTTATTTTTACTTACAGCTCATAATTTTTAATTAATTAATCATGAGAAATATATAATTTTCTTATTTACGATTCGCGTGTTTACGATTTTTAAAATGTCCAGACACAAAAAATAGGCTTCTGCGATGACAAGACGTCACTTTTCTTAGATCTCAAGAAAGAAAAAAATTAGGCTGATCAACATTTCTGGAAAGTTTGATCTTGAGACAATGATTCTGCATCGATAACAAGTTGTTGGGTTTACTCTCAGCAAAAACACATAAAATACAGGACACGAAATTACTTTTTTAAAAAATCAATATGTTGTTATTGTCAGGTTAGAGTGTGCATTAATTTAACATTGAGGTTTTAAATTAAAGTTAGAATTTCAATTTAGTTAGTGAAAAAAAGTGCATACTTAAATTTTTCATATATTAATTTATTATTCAATATTTTCCTTTCAAAATAATAAATACCCACATTTAATTATACACATTAAATACACACAATATTTTTACATTTAATTTGAGTGGAATTATTTTTAATATTTAATAGTGAATAAACCATTTTATTTTAATAAATTAGCGCTTTTTGTGATTATATTGAAATAATGCTAAAGTACAAAGACTGTGTATTGACAGAGAGAGAGAGCCACATCTCTAGAAAATCATAATCTATGCAAGAGGCTTTTTTTTATCTCCTGAATGCAATAAAAATATTAGTCTTGCATCATTCAATTTGTGAAAAAAGACGTGTCCCAAAAGTAACTGACAATTTTATAGAAAAGAAATTCAGAGACCTTCGTACAAGTATAAGCTTCTCCGAGGACAATTCAAAAATCTTTTAAGATCAATAAAAAAATGGAAATATTTTATACAGAACTATCAACATTTCCAGCGGAATATATTCTTAGACAAGGATTTTGCAGTTAAAAAAGTTGTTAGATTTGTTCTCTAGAAATATCAGAAAAGAGTATATTTATAAAAATAATATATTTTTTTTGATGATGCTCTACCAAGGCCAGGGCTTTCAGAATCGAAGTTCTCGACAGCTGGAATGAATTCATTTGGAACAGAACGGAGAGTGGTTAAATATGCAGCTGGCGATAAACAAGGTGCAGTTACGGTCGAAGGAGCAAAAGGGCGAGGTGCGGCTTCTGAGATACGAGGGTGTAGGGAAATGTGTGTGCAAGAAGCAGAAAATTCTCTTTTGCTTCAAAGACGGAAGTTTTAAAGAGTTGAGGTTTGGTAGAAGGATGACTGCAAATATTAACTTTCCCAAGATGTTCTTACCTCAGAATTTCTGTCCTTTTTAAATCTCGTTTATAGAAGCTATTTTTAATAACATTTCGTATTAGTGGATTTTAAAATGTATTGAATATACGTTACAATTCAATAACAGAAAATTTTGGTTTCTAATTGTTTCCAAATAATTAACATTATTATTATGTACATCACTCTTTTTGGTTTTTAGTTTTCCAATAAATATTTTTAAAAGGGCAATTTATTTTATTTTTGAAACCTAATTTATTTACATTCTTTTCTTTTCTTATGAAATACTATTATCAAACTATTATTATATATCACATAGAATGAAGTTTATGTATATAAAAAGAGGAAAATATATTATTAAGAATGTGCAGTATATATTTATACTTATTTTTAAGAGGGTTGGAGTTGAGAAGATATTTGGTAAATGGAACGAGCAATTAGTTTTAACATCTTTTTATTATTTTTTTTTTTCAGGAATTCCTGTCATTTCTACATTCTTATGTATATCATATAGTTATTTATTACATAGTTTTGATGCTTCATTATATTCAATATATTCAATCACGAATGGTCAGATATTCACAAATAAGTTTTTATTTCTAATTTTTTGTGAATAGCAAAATCGCCAAATCACGATTTTGTTAAATCGCCAAATCACCATTTTGCTAAATCGCCAAAATTAAATTGCTAGCTAAATTGCTAAATTCTTTTAAATAAAAATTTAATATTTAAAAAGAAAAGATGATATTAAAAAGAAACAGAAGGGTTAAAAACTTTTTGAGTTATAAGAAGTACCACAAAAAGTAATATATTAATTTTTAAAATACATATGTTTATTTAGTGCATGATACTACGTTTAGTGCGTTAATTTTAAGTGTTAAACAAACTTATTAATTAAGCACTGAATCATCAAAAGGATAACAATAGTGATTTTTAAACACATATGTAATGAATATTGATTTTTGTAGTCGATTACACAAATGCTTTGTTATGATGTATGTTTAAATACATATTCTCAAACGATTAGAAACACAAACTTTTAATTTATAATACAGTTTCCTTTTTAAATACAAAACGATCAGATATAAAATAAATTCAGATTCTGATTATTTTCAAAATATTTCTTTCCATTACTTTTACTCCGCTATTTTTTTAACTGTTGTTACTTATTAGGGCAAAACTTTTAAAACATTTCCATAAAAAAATTTGCTAATCTAAATCAATTTGAGAAATTATTGTAGGTAACATTAAAAGCCAGAAATAAGCTCTTAATCTCATTTCCCACTTTCAGGAGCATTTAGACCAGTACCGACAATTCTCTTTCAAAATCACTTCATTTATAGACTGTAATCCTCACGATTCAATTCTAGATTATGTAATAATGTATCACTCTATCTTAGCACCAATGGACTATTAACTGCTTAATTGCAAGTCACTGCAAATTGACCGGCACATTTTCTACTAAGTATTCTCTTCCATCACATTATAATGGATAGTTATGCCACTCTGTCTCCGGCTTCGCTTTTCAGCAAATATGTATATCTCTTAACTGCTTCCATCTATGGTAGGTCTATACTGGTAACTTACTTTGCTTAGTTTATCGAAGCTGATATATCTTGCAGGTCATCTTACTATGCTATAATCCGTGGCCTTTCGATATTGTTGAACTGAAAGCATACTTCCCCCCTACTATGTTATTTCGGACACTGAAATAGTCCTAGAGAATTGTGAGGTCACCAAACAGCAAAAGTATATAGCCTTTCCGATTTATGCTTTCCTTTCTTACGGGAAAGGCAATGAATGCGAATGAGAAACTTGTTCGTATCAGTGAGGTAAGAAGCTAGTTTATGATCGGGTTTTTTTTATGTAGTGTATTTGTGCCAAGAAAATTTTTGTTGGGGAAGTTTGTATCAATAGTATATTGGATTTATTTTAGGAAATGTTGCAAGTGACATGAAGTTTTTTTTTTCTCTTACCTTGTGATACCTTTTTTATTTTATATTTCAGCAATGTTTTTTTCAATACAACAATATTACAATAATTTTTTAAATAAAACATTCTATTAAGAAAATCTAATAAATAAAAACTTTAATTTTTATTATTAAGTGGGAATATTTTATTAATATTTATTTCTAAAATGGCGATACCTTTATGACTTGATTATGGTTAGGAACTTCTGATACAACTATCTTACACTGAAGGGATAAATATATTTTCTATTTTTTTTTAAGCAATTAAAAAAATATATATATTATAATCAAAAGGAATTTAATAAAATAACTGTATTTTTTATTTAATAAATTCATATTAATTTGTTATTTTAAATATTCTTATCTTAATTAATTTTTATTGGAAAAATTTATTCTAAATTTGATCGAAAAAGCCTTAATTTTAAAACTAAATTTTTCGGTAATTAAACCCAGAAGACAAAATATATATTTAAGTTAGTTATTTACATTTAAATATTACGTACAAAAATGAATATAACTCCTTACTATTAGTAGTTATTCTGTTGTAAAAGATTTTAGATGATTGTCGTGCCACTAACAGAAAACACAAAAAAATTACAGTCATTTTAAAAAGAAATTCTGGATGACATACAGAATAGATGTATAATTTAATAGATAAAACTTTAATAGATTTTTTAATTAATTATTCAAGAGAAATACATAATTTTCTTGTTTAGGATTATTTCTTTTAACATTATTTTAACATTGTATTTTTTAACATGTATTTTCTTTTAATGGAACAAAAATCCTTTTTACTGATCCTTCTTACGTATTAAAAGCATTCAACTGAATGTTAGGCTTAGGCCAACCAAAAATAAAAATAAAAAAAAAGGATAGATTTCTTTAAATGACTGGATACAAAAACAGTCTTCTCCGAAGACAAGCCGTCCACATTTCTAAGAGCTCAAGAAACAAAAAATCTACTCCTCATCAACACTTCTCGAGAGTTGATCTTGATACAATGGTTTTGGAATGATAACAAGTTTTGGAATTTACTATCAGAAGGACACAAAGTTTTTTTCCTAATATTTTAAGGTTAAAGTGTAGTTCCATTTAAAATTGAGGCTTATTAATTACAGTTAGAATTTCTGATTACTTAAACCAAAAGAAATGCATAGATTATTTTTTTATATTAATGTCTTTTCAATAGTCTTCTCAAGAAAATAACAATAAATTATTATTACAATTAAAATTGGCTTAAAGATATCATATAATTTTAATTGCTAATAAAACAGTTTATGATAATAAATAAATTTTTTATGATTATATTAAAAAAATATTAAAGTAAAATGACCAGGAATGTACGGCGAGGAAAAAATAATTTAGATAAATCATCACTTATCCAAGGGATTTTTTCTTTTTCTTAATGTAATAAAAATATTAGTCTTGCGTCATTCAACTTATGAAAAGATGTGTCCACGAAAGTAATGGACAATTTTACAAAAGGAAATATAATCTTCAGAAACCTTTGTACAAGAATAAGCTTCTAAGAGGACAATGCAAAAACTTTTTAAGACCAACACAAAGAAAACAACGGACACTTTTAAACCAGAACTATGAACATTTCCGAGGAATTTATTCTTAGAAAAGGCTTTTGCAGTCATAAAAATTTGTTAGATTTGCTCTCTGAAAATATCAGAACAGAATGCTAAAATAATATAGATTTTTTTCTTGATGATGCCCTTCTAGAAAGACCAGAGCTTTCAGAATCGAAGTCCCCGACAGCTTGAATGTATTCATTTAGAACAGAGCGGAGAGTGGTTAAATATGCAGCTGGCGATAAAACACAGTGCAGTTACGGTCGAAAGAGCAAGAGGTTTGAGGTGCGACTTCTGGGATACGAGGGTGTCGTCGGGGATCTGTGCAAAAAGCAGAAAATTCTCTTTTGCTCAAAGACGGAAGTTTTAAAAGTGTTTGGTTTAGAAGAAGGACGACTCCAAATATTAACTTTCTGAAGAGGTTCTCACCTCAGAACTTCTGTCCCTTCTAAATCTTGGTTAATAGAAGTCACTTTTAAAAACATTTCGCATTGGTAGATTTTAAAAATCTATTAAAATATACGTTACATTTCAATAACAAAGGAATATTGGTTTCTAATTTTCTACTAATAATTAAAGTTATTATTATGTATATCGATCGTTTGGTTTTTAGCTTTCAAGAAATATTTTTAAAAGTTCAACGTTAGTTATTTTTTGAAATTTAGTTTTTTTACATTCTATTTTTTTTTCTTTTCTTATGAAATACCTGCTACCAGAGTAGTTTCAAATAATTATAAAATATATAACATTAAGAATAAAGTTTATGTATATATAAAGCATGGTTATATAGATTCCTTAACCATAAGATAGAAACGTGACCTATATTTATACATTATACTATCAAGTTTGTATAGAATATATTTGCTTCTTTTTATTAAAATTTAAATGAGAGGTTGATCAGATATTGGGTCAGTGTAAAAGCAATTAGATTAAATTTCTTTTGCTAAATTATATTTTACAGGAATTGTTATCATTTCTATATTCTTTAGCATGTCTTATAGTTACTTCTACATTCTTTGGTTATTCTTATTATATTCAATCATGAATAGCCACAAAATCCCAAATGAATTCTTATGCTTTGTTTTTCATGAATTGTAATTTTTTTCTGCTAAATCGTCTCAATTTTCATATTAATAAGTGTATAATCTTGCATTGTAAGAAAAATTATCATAATAAATTTGGGTTATTTAATAAGATGCAATACTGCATATAGAAACGATACAAAAATTAGACAAATATAGAAACTCTCATTCTGTTCTTCAAATGAAAAGCCTAATATTTTAAAATGAAAAGATGGTAAGAAAACAAAAAGTGTTAACAAATTCTCAGTTATAAGAAATACCGCAATAGTAATAAAATAATGACATTTTATAATAAGCATGATAGTAATTTTTTTTTTTTTTTTAAAACAAAGTAGAAACAAACTGTCTGATCAGAGTACTGAGTTATCAAACTTATAACTAAGGATTTTTAAACAAATATATAATAAACAGGGAAATTTGTATTTAATTAATAACATATTTTTATTTGATTGCTATTTCCATTTAATATATTTTTTAATTATAAAACTTAAATATTCTCAAAAGATAAAAAAGATTCTCAAATAAACAATATTTTCGAAAACAACCTTTCTCTTTATAAATACTGTACTGCCAGAATATAAAATAATTTCAAATTTCAGATTTCATTTAAAGTCAAAAATATTTCTTTCCATTCTATTTTCTCCACCATTTTTTTCTATCTGTCGCTTCTATTTAGTTCAAAACCTTTCAATAGTTTTTCATAAAATTTTGATAATCTAAAACTTCAAAAATTTGAAATTATTTTAGGTAATATTATTAAACTCATTTTCTCAATTTCTTATTTCACACTTCAAGAAACGTTTACATCAGTACCGACAATTTTCCCTCAAAAGCACTTCCCTTATAGTCAGTAATCTCCATGAATCCAATTCTAGATAATGCAATAATGCTTCACTCTATCTTAGTAGCAATGGGCTATTAATTGCTTAATTGGAAGTCACTGCAAATTGACCGGATACATTTCTACCAAGTATTCTCTTCCATCACATTATAATGGATAGTTATGTCCTCTACATCAGGTTTCGAGTTTCACCATATATGTCTATTCTTTACTACTTTTATATCTGGTAAGGTTTATTCTGGTAACATACTTTGCATAATGGTTATCGGAACTGATATACCATGCAGGTCATCTTGCTATGCTATAATCCGTGAGCTTTCGATATTGTAGTCTAGGAAGCATGCTTCACTTACCATGAGATTTCGGACTCTGAAATAGTCCTAGAGCATTGTGGGGTCACCAAAAGGCAAATCATGTAGCCATTCTGATATGCTAAGGGGCTTAATGAATAACAGGTGGGCTGAAAGTTCATTGGGCTGACACATAGATGTCGCTATTATATGAAATCCATATGATTTTCAGTTAGCCCCAACCTTCAAATGACACGTGTATAAATTGACAGCTGTTGCAGATTAGTTAGAACGTTTTTAAATGAAGCAACTTTTGTTAGTTTGAAAAAATGGATACAAAGGAATTTCGTGTGTTAATAAAGCATTGCTTTTGGCGAAAAAAAAATGCTATTGAAGCCAATGATTGCCTTGATAAACATTATTCGGACTTTACACCTGGAAAATCAACCGTAGAGAGTGGTTTGCTCAATTTAAACGAAGCGAAATGAGCACCGAGGACGATGCACGCAGTGACGCCCCAAAGAGGCTGTTACCGATGAAAACATCATAAAAGTCCACAAAATAATTTCTGATAACCGTGAAATGAAGTTGATTGAGATAGCTGAGATCCTAAAGGTATCAAAGGAACGTGTTGGACAAATCGTGAATGAATATTTGGATATGCGAAAACTCTGTTCAAAGTGTGTGCGCGACCAAAACGACCCAAACAACAATGATTCTAAGCAGTGTTTGGATGCTGTTCAATTGTAATAAACCCAATTTTTAGCATCAATATGGGACAATGGATGAAACATGGCTCCATCATTTCCACAGGGACTGCACGTGATGAACATTAAAAATGCTATAACTTCACTAAAAATGCTATAACTCACATACTAAATGTGCAACAGCTGTCAAATTTATATACGTGTCTTTTGAAAGTTATTGCTAACTCAAATCATGGTTTTAATACCAGTAGCGCCATCTATGTCGCAACCTACGAACTTTTCCGTCCACATGTTAGGAATGAGAAACTTTTCGTAACTGGATAATGAGAGTAAGGAGGCAATTTATGGTCGTTTTTATGTATTGTATACGTACAAAGAAAGACTCTGTTGGTGAAGTTTGTATCAATATTATAGTGGATTTCTTCCCGACACGTTGCAATGACATAAAGATATTAGTGTGCTTTTTATTTTGTGAAATCTTTTATATTTTAGATTTCAGCAATATATTTTTTTTCAAATAATATGGCCCTTTTTTTTTTTTTTAAATACAATATTCTATTAAGAATTAGGAAACTAATAAATAATTTTTTTTATATTTTTATTAGTGAATGGGGATATTAATATTTATTTCTAAAGTTGAGATAACTTTATGATTTGATTATGATTTAGAACTTGTGATACAACTAGCTTCACTGAAGGGGGGATTTATATTCTTTTCATTAAAGTGATTAAATTAAAAATAAAATTATATATTATAATTAAACTAAATTTATTAAAATAACTGCCTTTCCATTTAATAAATTATTAATTTGTTATTTTAAATATCTTAATGCTTAATTAATTTTTACTGGAAAAATGTATTCTGAATATGATCGAAAAAGCCTTAATTTTTAAAAACCAAACTTTTTTGTTAATTAAACACAGAAGACAAAAAATATATTTAAGTTAGTTATTTACATTGAACTTTTGCGTGCAAAAATAAATAAAACTTCTTATTACTAATCATTATTTTGTTGTATAAGAGTTTAGCTGATTGTCTTGTGACTAACAGAGTAACACAAAAAAATTATAGTCACTTTGAAAAAGAAATTCTGGATGACTTACAGCATATACTTCAGGATGACTTCAATAAGCAGTGCATTTGCATCGACACAGGTTGTTGCATTTATTACCTGTAGATAAATAAAAAAAATGAAGAACAGGTTTTTCTTATTTCTGATTACAGCTCATATTTTTTAATTAATTATTCAAGAGAAATAAATAATTTTCTGGTTTATGATTATTTCTTTTAACATCATCCTTAACATTGTATTTTTAACATGTATTTTCTTTAATGGAACAAAAATCCTTTTTTGCTGATCCTTCCTACGAGTAAAACTAATGCAACTGAATGTTAGGCTTATGCCATACAAAAATAAAAATAAAAGGGATAGAACGTTTTTAAATGTCTAGATACAAAAACAGGCTTCTGCGAAGACAAGGTGTGACTTTTATAAGAAAGAAAAAAATTTACTCTGATCAACATTGATGAAAAGCTAGATCTTGAGACATTGATTTTGGAATGATAACAAGTTTTTGGATTTATTTTGGTTTACATAAAAGAAAGGACACAAATTTTTTTCTCATTTTTTGGGAAGCTAGATTGCAACTTCATTTAAAATTAAGGCCTATTAATTACAGTTGTAACTTCTGATTATATAAGGAAAAAAATGCATATTATTTCTGTTCATAAAAAGTGAGACCAGTTTTCAATTTAAATTTTCCGGGTATATGCCATTCAATTTTTTTTCTTTTTTAGGTTATTGTCCCTAAGCGTGACATCTGTGGGAAATTTGACATCAAAATATTCATTAGTGTTTGAGTTATGCTTGGTTTAGTGAGATGCTATCACTGATTCCGGCGATTTTTGAAATGTCTTAATTAATTGAGCAAGAACTTGCGTTAAATTTTGTTTGCGAAACGTATAGAATGTTGCAAGAGGCATTCGAAAGAGCATTCCTATATGGAAAGAAATTTTTAGAATTGAAGAGTCGTCTAATGAAGAGTCAGGTGATCGACCATCAACCTCAACCGACGAAGCTCAAGCCGCGGTGAGCAATACGTAAT